>CAEGAE010019188.1:0-86789 GCA_903067095.1 Girardinus metallicus | reverse complement strand
CGTGCATATGTCAGCAGTATTACTCTCTTCTTTATTTGTCCATGTTGCAGTTAATCTTTGTTGCATGTTTGTTTTTATATATATATATATATATATATATATATATTTATAAAAGTAACATTTTCCTATTGCAGGTCTTTGTCAAATTCTTTTTGTTCCAACAGTTCATTTAATATTTGCGGCTTTATTTCACTCGACTGAGGGCATTCGCCTGGTTTAGGTTGTAGCATTTAATGTCTGCATCGAAATTAATGCTTTATTGGTCCTATGTGCGATAAAAATTCAGACAAACTGAATTTTGTGTTTTTACTGCCTGTAAGCCGTAGTCATCAAATTGAGGTGTGACAAATCCACCTCAATGCATTTCACTTTTTAAATTGAATTACTGAAATAATTAAACTTTTGGATGATTTTTCATGTATTTAGATGCCGCTCATTACACCCTTTTAATGTGTTTGATTGATTTAGAAAATTGAAATCCTTATGCAGGTAACCCCTCTAAGGTGTGCTCCTC
This sequence comes from Girardinus metallicus, assembly GCA_903067095.1. Classification (NCBI taxonomy): domain Eukaryota; kingdom Metazoa; phylum Chordata; class Actinopteri; order Cyprinodontiformes; family Poeciliidae; genus Girardinus; species Girardinus metallicus. Next base: position 86,275 of record CAEGAE010019188.1, on the reverse strand, counting down.
TGTTAGCGGTCCTTCATTGATGATGCTACCTCTGCTCTCAGCCTCACCCTTCATCTCAACCTGGGCTGTGATCTTCTGTCAGTAACACCACCGCTTTGCATGATGAAGCTACCTGCTTGGTAAATATTTGCCCGTGTTTCCTTGAATTCCTTGGCCATTTTTTCGCAGTATGGTCATGACAGCTTAGCCAGCAGTGTCCTTAATGCAGCGATCATGTTGGAGCACACTCTCACATTCGAAGGACTCACACAAACGCTGTGGAGGAGATGTATATTTTGTAAATGGTGCCTCATTCCCTGACATGAAGGATTTTTTTTTTTTTTTTTTTTTTTTACTTTTAGTTTTAATAATTCTGGCTTTTATTATAGGTCACAAATTACGACAAGAGCTCGTAGCAGCTGATGTTTCTTTTTAATCTCCTGAATTGCACCTCAGGTTTAATTATTCTGACTTGTGTCATTAACAGTTATTACATCCAGTGCTGACCGGGCCACTTTCAGTCTTTCATGTTACGGAGACGTCACGTTTGGTTGGGTTCAAACTGAGAAAACGGCAGAGAAAAGCATAACTGGTGGTGGCCATGTTTTGAAAAGCAATAATTTTTTTCTGTTTAATGTCATCATAGGTCAACAACACCTTGCAGACTAACGTCAGCGGGACGTGCATATGTCAGCAGTATTACTCTCTTCTTTATTTGTCCATGTTGCAGTTAATCTTTGTTGCATGTTTGTTTTTAGTATTTCAGCTCATTTTGCAAAGAAAATACTTGAAACTTGTTCAGATTTTTTTTTTTTTTTTTTTTTTTTTTGTCATTTGCCTCAGTGGTAATATCGAGAAAGAGCCTCTGACAAAATCCTCGAAAATGTAACCTCTTGTGCACAAACTTGGCAGATGTAATATAACCTGTGCAGATTTTAAAAGCTGTAGATTCCTGTACACTGTTAATGGGAACGATGATAAACATTGAAATAAGAGAAACGGTGCCGGCTTTTAATTTCTGTTGTCGCTGTTGATCTTTTGCTTTATTTGTTTAGCATACTTTGACCTCACATCGCTGCCATCCAGTGCTCCTCTACGTCTCAAATCAGACTGCTGAGGGTGGCGAGCGTTCCCCACGCAGAGAGAGAAAGAGAGAGGAGAGAAAATTCAGTTGTCTTTGCTGGTTCATAATCACGGTGCCTTGGGGCAATCCTGTGGCCTGCCTACCACTCCCCCTACACCCCACACACACACACACACACACACGGCACAGCCAAGGTGCTGGTAGGCAGGCAGAGGTAGGCGCCAAGTCCAGCTGGAAGCCCTGGAGGCACTGATGCTGCTGATGCTGAGGCTCCAATGAAATCTTGTGCCAAGCTGTGGAGAAGGCCTTTACTCAGTTTCTGCATCATCTGGATGTTTGTTTAGTTTCAGTTCTGACCCCTCTGGACTTCCAGAAGGGTGTTTTGTTTTTTTTTTTCTAAAACTTTAGGTTTAATTGGAAAGTTCAACCAAAAAATTAAGAATTTGGCCACTTTTTACATTCAAAATAAATTTGAATGTTCAGTATATGCAATAAAAGATGAATGTATTAGAAGACTTTACACACAGCAGTGACAGTGATAAAACCTTCAGAATCCTGAAAGTCAGGAAATGGTTACATAAATGAACCAGTGTACTCAAACATTTTCTGAAATTTATTTCCTGCACTCCACCACTAGAGAGAGACAGAAAGACAGCAGAGGAGAAAGTGAGCCATCCAGCCAAATTCATCTCGTATAATGAAGAACTTGTTTATGACGGGGCGGCCAATGCTTGGCTATAGGTTTTTACTCCATTAAAAGAATTGCCAAGTTGTAACCATTTCCTGACTTTGTTCTCAATCACAATTCTTCAGTGGTTAATGTTCTCCTCAGTACTTTGATTGCTTTAGTCCTTCATTCTTTCTTAAAGATTTCTAGCGATGTTCACACAAGGCACATGCAGCCCTCGCCTCTTATTTTCAAATAAAACCTTCATATAATTTCCCTCCTCCGAATCTTCGATAAGCAGCCATGCAGAGCCTCCTTTTTCACTCTTCCTCCTGCTGATAAAACTCCATCAGCATCACCTCATATCAGGCCACTTGCATGCAGAAAGCTCCATGTGCATAAACGTGTTTTCGGTATCACCCTCCCACCTGCGTGTATTTGCATGTTTAATCTGCACTCGGGGAAAATGGGGCCCTGATGCAGAGGAGATAAGGTGAGTCTCCTGAGGAGTTTTATTGAAGGTTCAGCTCCCAGTCAATGGGATCAGCCGTAAATCCCGCTCAGACTGTGGCAGGAAATGATGTGACTCCTGCAATTTATGTCAAATAACTTTTGAGGATGTGTGAGTGTAAGCGATCAGCCCTGCCGGAGAGGTGATAACTCTTCGACGGAGGGGCCCCGGTGAAGATTTAATTGAGACATTTTTCTTTATCTGCGGCAAGGCGCCTGGGCCGTGTTGTTGTGTAACGAGATGTAATGTCTCTCTTTATACGGGGGTCAACATCCAGGATGAGGGAAGGTCACGGACTGACTGTTTGAGCATCCAATTTGCTCACATAATACCCGCTCTACTGGGAGCTGGGTGAGTTACACAGAGCACTCCGCACATTCACACTGCAGGCAGCGGTGAGGGAATGCCATGCCTCGGAGTTTACAGCTAAATAGGCTTAGTCTTAACATTAAATACAAATGGAGTATCTTCAAGCATTTCAGTAAATTAAATCCAAAATTAAAACTCATGAAATATATTTTGGCCCAAAACCCTTCGGTGCTTCATAGGTTAGAAGAATTTAAAAGTTTATCCTTCAATAAACATGAAGCTATTGAAATGATGTACGAACCGGTGTGCTTTGATCAATTTTTCCTGGTGTTGGTCAGGATTCTGCCAGCAGCATTTTGAATAATCTGCTGCTGATGATGTCGATTTTTTTTTAAAGAGACAAAAAAATCACTGTGGCGATTATCTAACCTACTGAAAATACAAACATGAACAAGTTTTTTTCTTTCTCTTTTTTTTAGAGGAGCCTCTTTATTCCAACAATGATTTTGAAGAAGCACCTGGCGCGGCCAAAATCAAACTCATCTTCATGACTTTTGCACTCGATTTCAAGCAACACAGACTGAAGCTGTGAGATTAACTCTGTCGCCATTTTGAAATTCACAGAATTCAGTTTATGTAATTCAGCTTCAAAGTTAAAAACTGGATAATAAAACCCTGCAGAGGTGAACATCTGTAGAGTCTGGCACTGACTTGTAACTCAGCATATTTAGTTTCCAACGACTTGATATAGGTCGACTTTGAAATATTGAAATGCAACTTGAGCCAGTAGCTCATGAGTTCGTCTGTCTTCCTTTTTAAAATTATGTCAAAGTATTTGAGTCTTTATCATAACATGTCATTCCTCACATTGTGCATTGCCTCCTGCAGTTTGCATGGGGCCTTGATGAGATGCACACACACTCGCATTCGCACTCACACAATTGTGGCCCTAACTCATTACAGTCCCCTGGAAGATTTGGATCCTCTCTGTGGCAGTGATGGAAAGGAGGAAGAAGAGTGGGGGGGGGGGTCTCGTCCTCTGACACTACTATGTCCGCCTGGTGACAACCACTCCAGGCGCTGATTGGTGGGATGAAATATTGCCGGTGAAAATTAAAAGGTCCCGGTGTCAAAATAATTCATGATATGCATATCTTCCCGGCTTGATGACATCCCTGGATTAGATGGATAATAAAAGCTTTCAGGCTACAGTGAAGCAGTTTGAGCTGCAGCAATGAGGGGGGAAGAGATAGCATCTATGTGTGTCAAAGGACGTGGATAGCAGGGTCAAGATACAACAAGTGTGGACGTGCACGTGTTCATGCATTTACTGGGTTCGGACTCAGCCTCTATCAAGGCTGTGCGTGCGACCGTTTCTTCGCCACACACCCAGGACCTGTGATTTGAATATCCTCTGTAATTGTCCCAAAACGGCTCATCAGTGGATCTGCCTGCTGCCATTAGGGCCCAACAAAATGGTGTGACATTCAAATTCCCCTCAATGACAGGTTATTAGAGGCCCCCAAGCAGCCGGCACATAATTAAGCACCGCAGCGCTGACCTGTAATATGAAGAGATGGTTGAGTTGTAAAGTGGGAGAGAATGAAATGAGGCTGCTTTGTTAAAACACAGGAGGACTACTTGATTTTTTTTGGGAGAGGGAAAAAAAAAATCAGAACAGCTGTCAATTCACAAAGACGATTCTGTGACAAACTGGGAGCCAGATGCCGTAAAAGCAGCAACACTTTGTAAGAAGAAGCGATTTATTTTCTCATGACACCACTTTGGTCTGTGAAATGCAATTTTTTTTACATTCAGTGGTGCCAGAAAATGTCTCAGTTTAAACAAGATGGCAAAGAAAAAAAAGAAAAAAAAAAACCTGAGAAAAAAAAGCAAGCGCGTGATTTTTATTTGTGACACTAAGAACCGATTACACAACTTAAGACATGCTGTCTGAGGCCCCCGCTTTCCCCTTTAGAACAAGTGGACATTGTGATGAGCAACGGACCCATCTGCTGTGCCCTCCTCTCCAACTGGTGTGTGAACAGGACTGAGTCTGAAGGTGCTATTTTCATCACGGCTAATACAAGTAGTACCTGGAAAATATCGACTCAAATCAATTTCATGTTTCACTGCTTATTATATACTACAAAAGTAACAACACAGCACTTCTCTTGGATGGATAACATATTAGTGAAACCTTTAGATAAATAGATGATGTAAAATACATCCGTTCATCATATTGACGGCTCCCTCTCAGCTCACCTTACTAATGGAGAAAAGACTACATTTAATTTTACAGAAATATAACTCTAGCAGTGCACTGGCCTTTTGTCTAGTCATGTTGGATTTGGTGTAGTAGCTGCAAAATACACGATGATGTGCATTGACTTAAGGGTTAGCACCCATAATGCTAATTATTATGCTAATAATATCTACTCCCCCACTACCCTCTGCAGGGCCCTTTAGTTTGCTACATTGCAGCTGGAATACCAGCTGCACAACACTATAAGATGATATGCAATATGAAAAAAGGGACACTATTTGATTCTTCTGAGCTAATTATAACCATAAAGCTAATGCTAAAGCTAATAATCGCAGTTCCCCTCACAATCCTCTGCACGACCTCTTGTCTACCATTTAGCAACTGGACCGGATGTGCCAATATGCTATGTTATCCAACTAATGATATATAAAATTGTGGAAGAGTACAACAAAATAACAACACTCGTACACTCCACTCCAGCTGATAACAACGGCGATGGCAAGCGCCATAAACATATTTTAAGTCAAGCCCTCTGGTGGTCTGCCACAATATGACAATATAAAGAAAGAAGCAAGATTCGTTTTCATCCCTGTGCCATGACCACTCCTGTAAGGCTGCTGGCCACACAACTGCCCCCCAGCAAATCATGTTCAGTTCATACAAAGGCACACAGAATCATCTTCGTTAACCAAGACATAAATGTAAAACCCAATAAATAGATGGAATTTTGTTTTAAAAAGTTGAACGTTTTTTGGGGAGCACCAATGTTTGGTTTTACAATGAATAATCATGGCTTCCCTGACCATCTTCTAAAAGGCTCTTTTTGTCTACCAAGTCAATATTAAATATGATTATAGAAGGATATTTAATTTTATATTTAGCAGTGATAATAGTAGTCATATTGACGATACTATTAAACTCAGTTCCCCTCACTGTCCTCTGCAGGGCCCTTTTGACTGCCATGTTGTAGACTAAGTATCAGCTGTAATATACAATATGACAAAAAGACAGCATTTCATATAAGGACCTACAATGCCTCTCTATATTAAAGCTTATGGTTTAATGTGCTCTTCTGACAAATGGAGGACTTCCTGTTTTTTATTTGATCTGAAGCTCACCTTCACATACGAGGATAAAGGAAGTCTCCATGATAAACTGGAAGCCAGAGGCTTGTGTAATGGTGGTTCTGTGGCAAGGCTCCCGAACAGAAGGTCTGCACTTCCCTCCCTCCCTTTCTATCTCTCCACAAGCCTCCCCCCCCAACTCTCCCTTCATAACGATGGCAGATGGCTGCAGATGAATCCCTCATAATCATGTCAGGACGGCTCCTCCGATCCCAATTCATCTCTTTAAACACATTTCATCAGACGGAGAATTACACAAAGATAAAGACGGCCGGCAGACAACAAAAGCACACAAAGATTGTCCTTGCAAACAAGTGTTCCTGGTCCCTAACACCACTTAATCATTCGGGCTCCTGTTATTGCTCTTCACCCTGTGTGCAATCAACTCTACCTCATTTCCCCCCCTTCTGTCTCTCACTCCTTTGCTCTTTATTTATATTTTTCCATTCTGTTATTTGTCTTAAAACTATCTTTCCACGCTTTCGTCATTGTGTACATTTTTTGAAAAAAAAAAAAAAGAACACGCGTAAAATCCTTTCCCCTCCTTGCTAAATCCCCGGTTTCCAATGGCTGCCTCTTTTCGAGGGATGATAATTTCCACAAAGTGAACTGTGCTTTTCTTCCCCCTCCTCCTTCCTCAGTGTCACCCATCCGCATGATGCCATTAATTGTGGATCAGGTGAAGTTTGTCTCACCTCATTTCAGGGCCACGCTCCGGTAGGGCCATTCTCCCCACTCAAAGGCCACATAATTTCACAGCCTCCTACTTCTCATTAATCCCCCCTGAGTGGCTGCTCTCAGAGTTCCAGATCACAGATTTGTTTTGCTCTTGTTTTCTGACTCGCTGCCCTTCCTGCCCCACCCACATCCTCTCCCCCCGCCTTCACATTAACCCCTTTAGAAGGAGATCCCCCCCCCCTCAACCCCCACCAGGATCTCCTCTGTCCACCGATCACTAACAAAATCCTGGCGCTCCAGAAACGTTTGACAGCCAGTGGCACATTTGTCTTCCATCTCACCAGTTTATCCCCCCTTTTTTTTGAATTTATAAACTATTCCTCTTTGGATACTTGTTGAGCAAAAATGGCCATGAACAGGCGCTTGTGCGTGATGCCAGTATCACCTCTTCTTCCAAAACTACTCAGAGCCGGCTGCCTTGTACATAAAAAATGTTGCCATTTCCAGAAGTATCAAGGATCAAGCTGAACAAAAGCAATAAGAAGTGAAACAAAGCTGTGCAGTCGTGCATCTCTGCACACGTGTGCACGTCTGATCAACAGAGAACTTCCTGATTCGTTCCACACACACACACACACACACAAAAAACTTTCTGGGCTTCTTTTATGAATTATTCATCGGGAAAATGCTGAAGATCTCTCATTAACATGAAATAACAATTTACTAAATCACGGAAAGTCCTAATTACTCGCCTTATTTGCCATGACCGCATTAAATATTCATAAATATGTGATTATTTCTTTGATTTGACTGTCGTCTAGTTTAATTTGGCGTTTTCCCTCAACAATACCCCAGGAGCCAGTTTTTGCTCTGTCCAAAACAAACAAAAGAAATCTCTGATAGTCAGAGTTTTTCACTTTAGTTTAACTTTGCATTAACTTTGTGCTTATCATATATATTTTTCTGTTACTTTATTTGGGTAATTTGCAAAACTACAAACAGTTATGTGGAAAAAAGATGCAATTCTTTTTTTGTCACATTAAAATGTTTCTCATAATCAAACATGTAGAATATCGGATAAATATTTATTGAAGAAAAAATCTATCCGCACTATCCTGGCAATATGTGAAAAAGTAATTGCCTCCTAAACCTAATAACGTCTGCCACCCTGTTCAGCAATAACATTCATCAAGCATTTGCAATAACTGGCACTTTTATTTCACTGTGAAGGAAATTTCTACCACTCTTTTTTTGCAGGTTTATTCGATAAGAGTCACATTGGAGGTTTTGTTTAACTTTATTCCCTGATTGTATTGGATTTAAGTCCAGACTTTAACTAGTCCAGTCCAAAACCATGTTTATTTTTCTGACCATTCAGAGTTGATGTTGTGTTTCAGATTATTGTCCTTCTACATCATCCAAGTGTAGTTAAGACTGAAGTCACAAACTGATTCTCCTTCAGGATTGTCTGCTAAGGATCAGAATTCAATGGCCCATCAGACGCAGCCAATAGATGCAGTTTATCCCCAGGCTCTTTAAAGTCTGAATCATAAACTCTTATTTTAAGTGATGAAAGTGAGGCCGTCTGTGTTTCAGATGCTGTTCTGGGATTTTTCGGAAACTTCTGCTTTCTCCATTTCTCCATAACAGTCCCTACTGTGATGTACCAAAGACCCAAAGCCATAGAAGTACTGTTGTAACCCTTTACAAACTGATAGGTGAAATGAAATGAAATCAGGCCCAGGTTTTCTAATTAACACTGATGCATGTTATCTACTTTTGTTAATCATTTGACACCTTTTCACGTTTTCACCGGCTTTCAGTTCATAATAATGACTATTCTATAATTTACCTCCCCAAAATGAAACTCATCTGAAATACATTTTGTTCTCCATGTTCTTCTATCAAATACAAACAACTTGAACTATAATCATCAAGTTTCAGCTGGACAAACTTTTGAATAAAAAAGGGAACGTTTTTTCTAAACCTAAAAAGAAAATACCTTTAAGAAGGTATTTGCTTTTTCACTAAAACAGAATGTGAGTTTGACTCATCAAACAACCTTCGGCTTACCTTTGGTACTGCAGAAGTATGAAAAACTGTAACTGCATGTACTTTTCCACCACTGTATGAATGCAACTTCACTTCCCTGCATGCCGAAATTAAAAACGCACTCATTCATTTGGCTTCCATCCGGACGTAATCATTTCAGTTTTTATTCTGCATCCCCAAAGGTGGCATTCAATTTAATTTAAGTAAATGTCCCCCAAAAGACTTGAACAAGGAAGTAGAAGAGATTCTGCCGCCGAATGTCTGCTCTTGTGTTTACTGTAGCTAACAGTTGTCAAAAGAAGTCTCAGCCAAGTTCTTTGGAGAAAGCGGACTCTTGGATCCCATCTGGGATGTCTAGATGAGGTCTCTTGCTGTCATCGCGTCTGTTGTCAAGGCTGCGTTTAACCTCAAATTTATGGCTTTGTTATATCAGAATTAATTACCAATTCTTCCCCCCAAAGTGAGGGATGTTGACGAAAACGCTAAGCACAGGCAATTTAGCTCTATTTGCAGATTAATTTGGGCCCACCTGTGATGCTTGGTGCGCTAAGTAGGTACATCAGTTTTAATTACGGACCTCACAGAGTGGGTTTAGCGAAATTACAGTATTAATTATCACATTTACCAAATATCAGTGTGACAAACGATTGTGGTGAATCGCTTCCTTTAGGCCTACTGTTTCTCCAGACAATGGCTGCACATGAGTCCTTCAAGCAACCTTCAGACAGGTGGTGATTTAAAGTGTCAGTGCACGAGTGTTTTGATCTAGAACATCTAATTACCTGGTAAAGATATGTGTTACTTCTTAGTTGTAAAGATAAAGCTTAAGTTTTTCAGCAGAGAACACACAATGCCATAAAAAAATTACAGATTTGTTTGAATTTAGCTTTTTTGTTATATTTTAAATCAAACAAATGCAGTTACCAGTAGACACCAGCTGTACTGGTGAAGGTAACTGGTTACTGGGGACCTTCTACCTGCTGACAGGTATCAGGAGGACAGAAGGACAGCAGCTTTTGTGGCTACAGAAGGCTAAATTCGGTCATGAGAGGAATTCAGGGGCTAGAGGAATATAACAGACTTTTCAAAGGCTATCTGGTTGTTGTACAACCAGTGTTGTATAACGACTCAGCACAAAGTCAAGCTTTCGTTTGCGGATGGAACTTCATCATCGTGCTTGATTCTGTTTGTATTCTTTACACACAGGATGTGAAAGTAATTGCCATGAAGAAGAGGAACCCTTTGGTCTGGAAATCTCAGGGTCTTATCTTTGCTTTTTGCAAATGGTGTGGTTCTATTAAGAATGGGTCTAAGAATGTGTTTACATGAGACTGCTGTCTGGATAATGCCAGTATTTTCAAATGTTGATTGAAGAAAAGTTCCACGTTTAGACAAGTCTGCCAAGACACCTTAAAACAGCCGAAGTTGTCATGCCAGCGAACTTTATACACTTTGATCCTAAAACTCCACCTCATTTTGAAAAAATACGTTTCACGTCAAAAGATGTGGTGAACTGAAAAGATTAAGCACCATGCAACCCGCCTTTGTTTTTTTCTACTATCTGCATATGTTGAACAAATCCTGTAGCCGTTCGTACTGTGCATGTGTGCTTTCATACCTGCGAAGTTCCCGAAAACTTTAACTCTGAGACCTGGTTTCAAAAAGTGCTGGTGTAAGACACTCTGATCACTTGAGACTTGCAACAAAAATGTTAGGGTTTTACTGAAAAACATCTCCAGGGCTAAAGGGTCAACCAGAATGAGATGAAAAGAGTCACGGTGAAAAAAGAGGTCTGGTTTTCTTTAGTGACCTCATACCCACCCAACTAGGTAAGCAGGATGATTGAAGGATGGCTTATTAATGTTGACATTCAAGTGCCAATGGAGTGCAGGTGAGACAAATAGGCAGGAAAAAAAAAACACCTACAGGAAACTAATATGACCAAGAAAAAACAAGAAGTGAAGGTGATAAAACTGGACAAGAGCTCAACATTGCTCTACAATCTTCCCCAAAAACTATTCTAACATGTCCAATAGGAGGAATCTCCCTGTTAAAGTACCATTGCACTGATCCATTTATTGTGAGTTATCAGAACAGGTACTCTCCAAAATCTTAAACTGTCTTTAGAAAGCACTGAGCCACAAGATGCCCTGCACTGTCTGAGCTAAGAGATCCAAGGCGAAGCTGAAATGTGTCCAACACTGGAACCGAGGGAGCTGAGGTCCTCATTTAGCGGCTGGCTGATGCTCTCTCCCACCAGAGAGCCATATTAATCATAATCACAAAACACCATTAGACTTTGTCATTCTATTAAAGAAATCACATTATCATACATTTCATTAATTAAACTCAAACCCTGTCCACCCATGGACAGAAAACCGTGTGGGGGTGGGGGTGGAAGTTCAAAGGCCAGGACACTCCACCATGCCATGCACCACCTCTGCATGAAATTTGCATGTTACAAACTCCACTGGCTGTAATAGAGGTTTAAAGGTTTAGACAATAGGAGCTGATGATGGAGGTGGAGTGGGGAGCCTGAGAAGTGATAAAATCCTTGTGACAAGTACAGGAAGAGGAGACGGAGAAGAGGAACTCCAGCCTCAAATGTTAATCACTGTCTGGGTCAGAGGTCAGTCCTGTATGATATGATGAGGAAGCAGGAGATGGAGGACCTCCTTCCTGACATTGAGGTACTTCAACATTTGAAGAGTACCTAAAATCTTGCGCAAATAACCGACAAAGAAACACAAAGCAGACAGAGAAAGTTTTTCAAATGTTTCCTGTTGTTTGGCATTTTTATCTTTAAGTTTGTTTAATCCACTCTCCTGCTCCACTCATCCTCCCTACCTCCATCTGCCCATCTCCGCTGCTCCCTCTCTCCGTCTCTCTGGGTCTGATTAGCATGTGTAGTGTATGTTCCGTCACGCTGTAGTGTTGACCCGTGCTGTCATCTCCCTGATTACCTCCCTGATTCACTTTCCTTGTTTGGTAATGTGCAATCAATCATAATCAATTAGCCAAAATGTTGAATCATTAAAATCATTATCATTAATTAAAATAATTATCGCTTTCTGCCAATGCTTCATTACCAGTGTTGTCTAACGTGTCTGCCACACAACACACTTTCCTGCTGCTACTTTTTCCTTTCAGAAGTCAGATTTTTACATTTCTTTTAAAATGCTTCTGTTTCTTTTTAAGGAGACAGACTTTCCTTTCAAATAGACAAAGTCTAAAGAAAAACTCAGCAAAACCTGCAGAAGTACTTTAGAATGAAGTCCAAGTTATTGGAATTAAGATGTATAAAATACATATTTTTCTAAAAATGTTAGCGGAAATTCATATATGATACTCTCGAAATACAATATCTTGCTAAAATATGTATAACTCTTGGTTTTGTTGGAGTTTCAGCCACAAATTTCAAGAAATTTTGTAGAAATTTTGTGATCGACACAAAGTAGTAAAGCAAAAGAGGATGCCTTCAAAATGCATTCAAAAATCTTTTTACCTATAAAAATATAAATAGTGCTGATGATTTCTATTCAGTCCATCTGAGACAATACTTTACAGCCGGCTGCACCCCTGTGCTGCATACAGGGGTGCAGTACTTCTGAAAAATGTCTTCCAGTTTTACATTTCTGGAGATGTAAAATATTTAGTTTTTATTGGCTAAATAACTGCATGTCAGTCAGATTGGGTGGGGAGGTTAATCCTAACACATGGAAACACTTTGCTCTAAACAATCGGATTGTGTCACTAGCTGCATGTTTTGGGTAGTTGTCTTGCTGGACCTTCTATTTTCATTTTTAGCTCTTACAATTTGTCCTGTATCTGTTGAAGAAACTGCATCACGCTACTTCAGGATCGTGTGGTCATTGTACTTAAGAGTTTGATTAATATGAGATTTGTGGAATACATGACTATTGGTTGTCTTTTAGGCTGACTCTCCCATCTCCAAAGCTACGGTGGGTCTGAAAGGTCTGTCTGCAGCCGGCCAGTTTAGATGGCCATGTCTTGAAGCTTGCATTGTGTAATACCCTTGCCATTTTGGCATATTAAACATTGCTCTGTGATACATTCAAAGCTTGAAATATTCTTTTATAACCTGTCACTAAACATTTCCACCAGTTTATCCCTGACCCATCTGCCTGGTCTTCAAACTATTTGCTCGCTAATGTGCTCTAACAAAGCTCTGTGGCCTTCACAGAACAGCTGGATTCTTACTTGGATTAAATTGCCCACAGATGGGCTCTATTTGTTAATTATGTGACTTATGAAGGCATTTACATGGGCTGGATTTTATTTAGAGGTAATAGACCTCACCGAATACAAATGTATGCATTTTTCAGTCTTTCCTTTGTGAAAGATTTCTCGGTAGAGATATTTACGGTAGGTGGCATAATGGCTCCCGATTGAAAAATAAAATTATTTAAAATCACAATGATAGGGGGGAACTTCCAGTTTATCTCAAGAATGTTTCAACAGCATACAAGCCGACTGACACAAAGACAAGTGTTTTCTCACTTCCTGCTGCCTCCTCTGCGGCATTGTTTCCTTTCTGTTGTTTGCTTCACCATGGACTACATGGAGTAGAGATGAGACAGAAAGACCCTAATGATGTGTAAAAATCCAGAGAGAGAGGGGGGAAGGAACCTCATCTAAAAATCCCAGAGGGGAAGAAAACAGACACACAGCTCAGTTAGTTCGGTGGACTGGCTTAACTGGAGTGGTAGTCGTCAGTCCGCTTCCACTCTGCATGCCTGCTTGAAACCTAGAACAGACCTGTCACTTCCTAACGCTCAATAATTGCTTATGTCAAAATTTCCTTGAAAGTGGGCAGGAGACCCCGAGGGGGCTGAAGGGTGTTGCTGAGACTTGGTAATCCCATGTGGACGTCTATTTCTTCAGCCCAACCTGGCGGGTGAAGACGGGTCTCCTCGGTCGCCTGCTCCTCCTCTGCAGAAGAGCATCGCTCACTGCCACCTGGGGAAAGCAGGCGTCTCATTGGGGTCATGCCACCCCCTTTGCAATGTGAGTCAAAAGGAAATGGGCCTGAACATTGCACAGTATCCCCAGTATGAGCTCCATTAAACCAGGCATGATCTCTCTGGAATGGATGTCCATTATTAGGTAGAGCACAAGGACCATCCATTGAGCGGATAATTTCACTGTACCAGCGAACTTTTTTCACATTTGATCTCATTGCAACAAATGCTATATGAAGCCATTGCTCTATCCATATAAAATCCAAATAATTTAATAATTTACCATTTGATCTGTACATATTTGCTCCCTTGTTCTCCTTGTTGTGGTTTTTCTCTGCCTCTCATCTCTAACGTTGCCCAGGATGTTTTGTGAGCACCTGCAGCGAGAAGCGCAGAAAACAGGCTGTCACACTAGAGGGCTCTCAGAACATGCGGTATCCCTGTTTTCTTCCACCGAGGGGCCCACTAATCCTCCGCCGGAGCCCATCATGCTCAACCTGATTGCATTACTCTTAAATGGCCTCAATCGATGTAATTGTGCCTCATTAAAGGCTGACAGAAAAGGAATAAAAAGGGTTAACTGAAAAAGGAAGACAATATCTTCTAAAGCAATATTCTGAATCCGACAGAGAGGAAAATATAATTTGCTTGCACTCAGGCTCTACTGTAACTACAATGCACTGCTCTTGTCATCTGGAGAAAAAGTCTAATAAGCACAAGCACCCAGAAATAGACAAAAAGACATCCCACTCAGCCCCGGTTGCCTTCTCCTCTGCCTGTTTATGATGAACGGCTCCTCCCGGTGCAAGAGCGAAAGAGACAAGCCGGGCTGGCTGTCATGTCATAAAAGATGCAGTCGAAGAGAGCAGACATGATTTCATGGCTAATGATTCCCGCACTAATATCAGCGCGGGCTGCAGAGGGGATAACCAAGTTGAGCTGTCTTAGCTCAAATGATTCAATTAGGCCAGCTGTCCCTATTTGTCATGGCTCAACTGGCTGCTAGATTACCTTTCCAGAGTGCATACGTGCCTCTGCATTGAACTTACCAGCTCAACAGTTTCATAAAAAATAAAAAATAAATAGAGAGAGGATGAAATGAGCAGTGGAGAGGAAGAAGTGAACGAAGGAATGCAGTAATAACCACTTTATCCACCTAAATGTTGCGACCAATTATGAAGATAAATGTGAGCTTTTGTTTAGAAGGGGATTCTTGAAGAAATCGAAGTGGAGCTTCAGTGCATGCTGGATTGAGCTGAGAGATGCTGTTCATTGAAACAATGTCTGAGAAACAACAAGGGAGACGTGGAGAGACACGTATTAGAGGTCAGAAGATACAGATGGACACAATGAAACAGGAAATCTTATTTAAAAAGTCTCCATTTATATAAAAACTATAAGACTCATTTTAGTTTTCACCATATTAGCTATTTTTCCAATATTAAAAGACAAAATATATTAAGGAGATATCATAATATCAAGTAATAAAGATGCTTCCATTCAATAAATAAGTGTTTTATGGTATATAAAGTTATAAAGTTTGAAAAATGTACTATTTACTACACTAAATAGTAGTGTATGTGTATACTGTATATTAATTAGAAATGTAATTAAGTGATAAAGTATCTGAATTATTCACAGATTCACTTAAATGCGAGTGTGTGTAAAGGTGGGAGTAAATTTAGATCGAACATTTCTAAGTGAATGTATTTCTAATTTGACTGTTTGCATCAAGTTTACACAATATGTTGGTTGCAGTTCCAGAAAAGAAAACATACCTGTCCATAATTTATGTGTATTTAAGTGAAATAACACAGAGAATAAATACTGAACACATAAAGAAAGTTAGATGCTAAAACACACAGAAAGTCAATAACAAACAATAAAGTTAAATGTAAATGTTTGATGCAATATGGACATTAAAAGTATACATATAAAACACGTTCAAAATTAATTTCACTTGCTGTAAATAATTAAATAATCATTTAACGTGTCAGTAAATAATACAAATTGAAGATAAATACACACAAACTTTCTTAAGTGAGTAAATAGGTAAATCTATCTGTCCGTCCTTTTATCTTTTACCGGGTTATGGGGAGAAATATAGGTAAATATATAATTAAAATAAAATAAATATTAAATTTAATTTTAAAAATATATTTTTTTTGTTCTTTAGCCCCCCAAAAATTATAACTACTTTTGAATCCGTTGCAGTACTGTGCTGAAGCAAATCATGAATTTATTTCTATGCTTTATCCGTCAGTGTCAGTGGGTGGGGACAAAGGAACTATAAAATAATCAAATACCATCAAATTCAGAACATATCATAAATTCAAAATGTTAAAAAAGATCTCATATTTCATAATTAATTATATATAAATACAATCAGAAATGACGATTTTAAAGACATATGTTTTATGTATTTTCTCCTGTAGGGGTTATGACATGTGACATTATTATTTTATTTAGGCTCTTTTAACTTACCATATATTTGGCCAAAAAATGGTAAAACATCACTATCTTGCCTCTTTTACATAATTTTCTCCAGTCTTACTTTTCTGGATTGAGCCTCAAGTAGATTTGTGTTAAATATTAAATTCAAGGAAGCATTAGAGTCATTAGTGCTGACTGAGCTGATGACTCAGAGGGTGCGACATCCTCTTCCTCTCACTGTAACATAGTTAAATGTAAATTTGTGTCACCTAACCTCATCAGATGTAATTAACACAATTGTCAGTTTTGGGTCAGGGGATTGAAGACAACGATCAGCGAAGAAAAACGGTAAGATATCTCATTTATTAACAGCAATTAGTTGTGTTAAAGGTATTAATGCTGTCACTTTTGCCTTAATTTGACACCTACTGTATAAAGCACGAGAGGCCAACCGCATCGCTGCACCACAACGAGAGGAATGTGAGGTAGGACTCCATTAGACATGCCTCTTTACAGCTCACTTAAAAAGAAAACATCCCATTAAAAGCAGGGACATCCCAAGCTTTGTGAAGTGCGCTCACTGCTCATGTGACCATGAAAGCACAAACAATGTTCATGACTAAGTAGCGCCGCTTCACTGTTCTGCACAGAAAGCAACATGGATCTGAGAAATAAACGAGTCTAACCTTGCAGAGACAACTTTGCAGCATCATGGACAATATTCCTCCAGAATGCTCTGGATGATCCGATGACAACACACTGGAGGTAAAGAGGGAACACAACAATTTTTTGTTTCTTGTGGGTAAAAATTTTAAGAAACTCATGAAATAAAACTGTTTTTTGCAACTAACTTATTCAATCTGTAAGCACCAGATTTCAAGTTTAGGTTTAGATTTACATGGAACCATTCTAACACATGAATATATTTACTATAAAGAATTACAAAGTAGTTATTAGGACTGTTGTTGAATTGACATATCAACAGATTCTTTGACCTGAGCTCTGGTCTTTGCAGCTCCTTCAGAGTTACCATTAGCCTATTGGCAGCTTCTCTGATTCAGAACTATAATGCCTTTTTAAATAAATCAAAACCTCAAAGCCTGTGACCTTAAATTGGTATAATATTGTTTCCTTAAATTGTCAGTGTACAGTTTACTGGGCCGTAATAGAAAGATTCCAGTTTGTTAGCAGAATCACTTTGTGCAAACCAGAACGAGGACATCCTCATCTCTGAGCCGTCACAGCCCCGACTGGGATCAGCCTTATTACAGTGATTGAGAGGATGAGCTTCTGCGGCGCAGATTCAATCCACAGGGACTGGAAAAGATGGCGTTCATAGAACCGAGACAACACATTTGTCTTTGTTATTTCAAGTCTTCTTCTTTTTTGTCAATTTGTTCATCAACAGAAGAGACAAAACAACCAGAAATTGACTGATACTGTAAATATGTCTTCTCTGTGTTGTTAGCGTCCAATAATCTCTTGGGTTATGTTGTGTTTGGACTTTTGTCATCAACAAAATGGAATTACAACAAGTTTAAAGCACTTTTTTTGTGACTTTTTGACATTTATTGTAATTTGGGACTACATAAACGATCAAATAGAGATCACATATGTGCCATCGCATCTCATTATGAATATATTAGTTCCTCATAGGTTTGATAGAGATCATTAGTGAACAAAAACAGCCTCCTGACAAACAAGGAACATATTGGACAGGTCATGAATAAAGTTTTAGGTTAAGTTGATAGGTTAAGTCATGAAAGCAAATGAAAAGCTTTAAATGTCAGAGGGAGTACAGTTTGATCCAACATTCAAAGACGGAAAAAGTATGGGGCAACTACAAAACCACCAAAATATGACCGTCCACGTAAACTAAAAGGCAAAGACAGCATTATTCAATGAGATGATTTGGACCCATGGTAACTCTGTTTGTAGTACCAAACAGCAGGCATACTTTTTTTTTTTTTGTTTACAGAGACTGTGGCAGTTGTTAGAGTTAAGAAGCAAGAAGCAGGTAAATCTTGGAAGAAAACCTGATTGAGGCTGCAGAAGATGTTTACATGCAACAATCCTAAAAAAATAGAACCAAAGCAAAGGTGAAATGGTTTAGGTCAAAGTGCATTCATGTATTAGAACAGCTTAGTCAAAATCCATCCCTAAATCCAATTGAAATTCCTTGTCAAGATGTCCATCTCCAGCCAACCTGACTGAGCTTAAACTGGAATGAATTTTCAGTTTTAAGGTTTGGAGGAGTAATTTCAACAAAAGACAGATGATTTCTATAAAGTATTGAAGAGGAAGGACATGAGCACATCCCATTGTTCAGATTTTTATTAGTAAATAAAGTTAAGCTATTTTCATTTGGACCTCTATTGCTTTATGAAGTAAATGACAATAAAACAAATTGAATTTTCTGATTGAAATATAACTAAATTGAAAAAAATGACTATAAATATGGCTGCCTTACACTGTAGTGAATGAATCACTGACTAATGGACCTTTTGAAACAATTTAAGACACATTTTTTAACAATATAATCCTTTGATAAAGAGGAAGCTGTGTCTAAAATGAATGATTTTTGATTATTTTGCCATATGCTGTCAGCATGCTAATTTGCTGCAGAGCTCTTTACCACTTGGACCCAATAATGACTAACACACACAGAGCCTGGGAACGCTGAACGTCATAGCTGCCTTATCTTTAGAGATGGAGCGAGGTGTCAATGACACTTCTGCTGAATGCAGGCAGCAGCTGAGCTGTGAGATGTCCTGGCACACAGTCCGCGCTTGATGGCCAGAGCTTTTAGCCTCACAAAAAAAAAAAAAAAAAGAAATAAAACCTCAATAAAAAAAAAATTAAATTATACTGCAACTTTACATTAGTTTTTACATTAATTGCATAAAATTCATGTTTTACAATTTCTGCAGTTTTGATTTCTGTCACAAAAAAACAAAATGTACGAAATTTAAAGGCTACCTTTATGATGAAAGAAATGAGATTTACAGTAAGCAAGGGGAAACATCCCGTCTGGGTTAGAAAGAACATAGTTTTAAGCCTTAAGATAGAAAATTGTCTCACCATGATCATTAATCATCAGCATATTTACTCAAAATAGTGTGAAACTTTCAACCATACAAAACAACATATATTGCTGCCTTTGGCAAATAAAAAAAGCCTCACGCTGCTACCGAGTGTAATATAATGATGTTTGGTAAAAGTTGTATTCTCTTTTTTGTACTTTTCATTGCAAATGAAGTGTCAGGATGAAGAGTCAAGAATGCCTCAATATGGAGATATTTTCCCAACAGCAATGATATGAAACAGGCTTTAAAGCAAGATCCATGTATTAATTCGGATGTATTTTGCTGTAAAATAAAGGACTGGATTACCCTTCAATTTTTGGGGTTGTGGTTCCAATGAGCCAGAGTTTACAACATTATTTAACACATCTTGAGCCACAAGTTTCAAGGTTTTACTTTGCTTTTCCAGCAAACTCTGACCTTATCAGAGCTCTGGTCAGATAAGACCAAATAAAATGTTTTAACATATATAGAAAGAGCTGTCTTAGGAAGACTGTACATTACTTTTAACACACCATCTCAAAGGTGAAGTATGATGATGGCAGCATCATACTGAGGCTATTCTTTTGCTAAATGGTCAGGGAAGCTGGTCAGAGTTGATGGGAAGATGAATGGTGATACTGGTTGAGAGAGGAAGAACACAACCTAAAACATAAAACTAAAAATAATGGTTAAGATCAAAACATATCAATGTGGTTGAATGGCCTAGTTAAAGTCCAGGCTTATTTTACTCATAACAAGACATTTTTCCCATGTTATAAGTGAAATAATGTGTCAATGGAACTAATACTGTTTCATCAATATTAATATTTACTCAAAACAAGCTTGTTTTTCTTGCTGATAAGTTACTTGTAAGCTAGTTTTGCCTTATGTCAAATGCACTAAGATGTGTCCACTAAAAACTGGAGCAAAATACTTGGCAAGATTTTGCAACACAAATCCAATCCCAACTAATCCTCTGCCACTTTGTGTTGGTCTTTCACGTGCAATTTACATAAAATACACTGAAGTTTGTAGTCGTAGCAGACCAAAATGTGTAAAGGTACAACAGGTCTAAATATAAGGCTCTTTGCATCCTAAATTTCGTCTGGGTTTCATCCCCTTTGGCTGCTCTCATAAAACCCATCTCTAAGGGACCCTGTTATCTTCAGAGCAGACAGCGCGCTCTAGAAAGCCTCTTCGCCACTCCTTCATGTATACCTGCGATATGCAGGGCTGCAGTGCGTCACGGGTGCCGCCGGGGCCATGCCAGAACCCCAATTTGGACCCCGTCCAGCTCTTCATTGGAAAGTAATGGTTTTCACTGAACTGAGTTATGACCAGCTGCTTGCAGACAGTCTGTGACATACTGATGGAGCAGAACACCGTATGCTGCTTTCCAAATCAAATGATACAAGGAGTGTGACAGTGTGGAGAAACATCTGTCATTAGCAATTTTCAGCACGCTCCACTAATTCTGGACAAAATACAGCTAATGAAGTTACTGCAGGAAACTTCAAATATAGTCGGCGAGAAGAGGCAGGGAAGAAACCGGTGCTCCACAAAGCTTGTAATCCGCTTCATTTGCTGTGAGAAAAATACAGATGGAGGAGGGTAATTGATTTTGATCACAGCATTTCAAAATGCAAATGTCCTTCTTTAATCCTGGAACAACAACAAAAAAAGGAAATCAAGGACAAGAGGGTGGCTGCCTCTTTTTATTGATGTCCCATCCCTTGTGGCACTTCATAGATATGGACGGGGGAACTCAAAGGCTATAAAGGGTCTAGATACCCGATTCATTCACCATATATACAAGAGTTTGTTCTGTTATCTACAAAACAAACTCCTCTGACATGAAGATCTGATTCCATTCGTTATTGCATGAGTTAATTCCTCAGTACGTTTAAACCAGTGAGCCATTTGATGGACAGTTTGGTTTTTAAATTTATGTTAATACTTTCACTTAGAAAGTCAAATTATCCTAAAAAGTAAAAAATATGTACAAGACAAGCAAATTATCTGTCATTAACCATGTGTTTTGCTCTCACTTTAAGTGAGCATAACTTAGGAGCTTTTGCTCAAAGCACCCTTTAATTAAATTTGACAAAATGGAGCACTTTTAAAGAGAAATGGCTCTGATCCTTTTCTTGTTTACATATTATTTATACTTTTTATCTTTGTGTGGAACAACATGCCTCGATTCCCTGTCACTTTGCTGATGTTACACCTCAATTTCCCCACCGTGGGACAATAGACAATAGTTCTATTAATTTTTTTATTGTTGAAAAGGATAGAGTGAACAAATTTTCCATCCCAAGACAAAATAACGGAGGACATTTCTCTTAATAAAGCCAGATGTTCAAATCAATAATGATGTACAGATCTCTTTTGACAATATTTTATTAAAAATATTGCCTTTTAAGTTTATTTTGAGCAGGTAAAAATAATCATTTCACTAGAAACTTATTTTTGCGTACTTTCAACACAATGTTTTTAGTCAACATGGTAAAAGTTTGGACATCACTGGTATAAATGTTCAAATCAAAAAGATAAAAGATGAACAGTGAATGTTATCAGCAACATGTTCCGTTAATGTGGCTAGTAACTACTAAGTATTATTCCATATTTTAAAGCAAAATGGCCACTATTAAGATGGCAGTGGTGTAAGGGATTGACAACGACCGAAGCAGGTGGTTGAGATGTAGAGAATAAGTCTACCACTAACAATATTCATTTGGCTCCTCTCACTTTGTAGTTTGCCATTTTCCTCGGGTTTATGCAGCCTTTGCAGCAGGATGAGAGGGCTTGTGACAGGCAGCTCTGCTGAAAGTGGTCCTCTCCTGCTGAACAGTTGTTGCTGTGAGAAGTGTTGGAGACGGGTGGGCGTCTGGACCCGAGTACGGCTGCTCAAACATGAGGCCTGTGTCTATCTGGCAGCCGTCTCCCGGCGGCAGAAGGGCTATAAACCCGCCTGTGTTAATTCTGCCGTAATTATCGTGGGTGCCACATGTTAGGCAGGATGTCCTACCACTGCAGATCCACTCAGAAGTTTGCAGTGAAATCCTTCCACGCTTGCCGCTTAAGGCTGTGGCAGACGAGCCGATATGGACGAGGGGGGTTAGGGAAGGGGGGGCTGACAGTTGGCCGCTGCGATTAGGATGGGCTGCTCCTGGAGCCCTGCCCTGCGTCTCATTTCCTGTCGTGGCCCTTTGTAATGATATGTTTTATGCTGTGATGTTGGGGGAAACTGACTTGCTCTGAGATGACAATAATCACCTCTAATGTCTCGAGGGGAAGGGGCGGACTCTCTCGACAGAGGACGTTGATCATAAATATGCAAATTTCCTTCACAGGTCGACTCTGTCATAAAAAAAAAAAAAAAACACGCTCTTTCTTAGTGTTTTCGAGAGCAGTCGGATATTGACCCAACAGTCCAGCCTTTTGTTGCATTATGCCATTATCATGGCTCCGCTCCTCCGCGTCATCTTGAGTCCTTTCATCCCCACAAGCGGCCCTTGTCAGTTCGCCTGCGTCGTGCTTTGGCAGAGCTGCGCGGCTTAGCGCCCTGAGAAATCACACGCTCTCTGGCCGTCAGCGAGGAAGGCTTTGTGTGTCGCTCCCATCTTGACCTTCTCCCACTCCTGCACTCCTGTCATCCATCTGTCAGAGAATGCTTCCTTCCTGTTGTCCTGCGATTCGGACAAGATCACCCGCATGCGCCGCTCCTGTTGGACAGCGATTGTTCGCAAAGCTGCGAAGTAATCGGATTATTAGCACTCCCCATATCTGCGCATTGAAAAATTATTCAAACCTCTTCCATTTCCCGACATGGATTTTATGAGACCAACCAACACAAGGTGATGCAGAATTGTGAAGTAGAACAAATGCACGTTTTTCCAACTTCTTTTATTAAAAAAGCAAACAAAAAAACAAGTTGAAATGTGGCATGGTGGTGGCAGTATCATGATATGGGTGTTGCTTTTTCTTAGCAGGTATATTCTGAAAATTGGGCCTTTATTTAACAGTGGCGAAAACAAAACCAAACCGTAAGAAGATATATTTGCAATTTACAACAAGTCATGTAGGGAACACAGCAAACATGTGGGACAAGGTCAGATGAGGCCAAATAACATTTTTTGTATTAAATGCTAAACTCTTGCGAAAACAAACCCCACATATCTTACGGAGCACATCATCTCTGCTGTGAAACATGGTGGTGACAGCATCATGCTGTGGGGAGACTTTTCTTCAGCAGGGAAGGCTCAGCTGGTTAGAGTTGATAGAAAGGTGCAACTAAATATAGAAATATCCCGAATAGTGGGGTGGGCTAGAAATGTACGCCACACTTTTCAGATTACTATTCATAAGAAATATTTCTTTTTTCTTATATTTCCAAATCATACACTTGTTTGCCATAAAATCTAATAAAATTGTTACAAAATGCCTTGCAAGATACTTCTCAACCTCAGATTGCACAGAGTGTTAACTAGGACTGTTGACTAGCAAACAGTCTTATTATCTGTGATTGTAAATCATTAGAACCTCTTAGTGTGCTAATCAGTATTAATGCACCAACCTGTTTCCAGGGGTCTATGCATTCTGAATGTGGCTGTGACATCTAGACATGTCTGTCAGGTCAGCACATGTCTCCCTGCCTACATCTGCTGAAGTTGATTTGCAAGCATAATGCCTGATTATAGGATGGATGACAGTCAAATTTTATCAAAATTAAGGCACAATTAAACATTTCATCTCCTCTAATTACTAGCCGTAGATTTGGCGAGATGACCATGTGCTGTAGGAAATCAGCAACCATAACACATTTTAATGGGGCACAGCTGTCTTACAGCTTGGTAATATTTGCGCAGCACACCAGAACTGTAATTTATGAGACATAAAGATGGGGAGAAAATATGCGTTTGATTTGGTGCCAGATCAGATTTTGAATTTCTGTTGCTCAGTGAGGTCTGAATTTGCCTTTCTGAATCAAAGTAAAGCACGGAAACGATAGTGTTTAAGTGTTTGTGCTAAAATTAAACGAGGCTGTTCTTTGTGATTTTGCATTCATAACATTTAGATTGCTTTAAAAAGCTCAAGGTTGCTGCTTTTTTATTCCTGAGCATGCAGACTGGGCAGTCTTGGTGGGTTCATGCTAAAGTAATCAGCCCCAGTGTCCCTGTCTGCCAAGGAATAAGCCTGGGAATTTCACCAAAATGTGGGAACAGCTTGGGAACAGATTGATGCAGAGGGGTGAAAAAGGCTGAGAGCAAGTGTGCGTACTGAATTTGTGTGTATGTGTGGATTTGCTCCCTGAGCCAATGCCAACGCAAACAAGAGGAAGCTTTCTCTAAGCAACTCAGATCTGCTGTTCTCCAATGGTATGTCTTCACTAGTGTCTAAAAAAGATTTCTCAGTTACATAGTCGTTTGGCCACCAAATCCTCTACAAAACACAGGCAGTATATTTGAGTAGCAGCATTTTAAAAAAATGACTGGATCTCTCTCAATCTGAAACTAGACGTTTGTGTCTAAAAACACTTCAACAGGTCCTGCAGGGAACAAATGTTGCTGCAGTTACCTTTACCTGCTTGACTGCTGTTGCTTCCTTACAATTTTTATGACGTTAATGATTTGAGTATACTAAACAGTCTAATTAATATGTCCAAATAGCAACTGTTATGGACTCATAGAACAATTGGTACTTGTGTGAGAACCTTCATTTACCAACTTATTTCAACACAGAGGACATTTGTTTTCAGTGAATCCTAGTGCAGTACATGTTCACCCCTCAAAGTAGCACTCTTACTAAGAGTATTCCTCTTTTAAAACTTTACCGAACTGGTTGTCAAACAAAAGTTAGCATTAGAAATAGACAACCTGACTAAATACAAAATTCATAGTTTTCAAGTCATGATTTCATTTGTTAAGTGAAAAAAGCAAACAAAACCAACTTCTTCCTATGTGAGAAAAGAATCAACTTCCTTGTTCAATAATCATCATTTGTAATTTATCTTTTTGTCATATTTTACATGAACTAAAATCCTTATGACATTACTGTGTGTTCAGTATTAACAGTCTCTTTATGCTCACATTTGATTGGAAAGTCAAAGACTCGTTGTCACTGAAGGGGTTTTCTTGTCCACTGGGACAAGTCCAACAGCACTGGTCTGTACGTTTACCAAATCAAACCGTTTTTTAAATCTGGGTGCTAAACTTCTGCGGAGCCTTTATATTCAGAAAATTTTTGATTACTGTCAAAGAAAATTCTGCTTTTGGGACTGTTACCCTTCGTCCCTTGCTTCTGGGGACCAGGCGGTGATTGAGAAAGAGCTCTGTTGGACTTTGCTGGCATGCTGCAGGCTGTGTTGAGTCGCAGCTCGCAGAGGTTAATTTAACTGCTGTGTCCTGGGTTAAAACCATCAGCGGGTGATAGGACGGCAAGGGTCAACTGCTTGTGGCACTTCCCAACGATACCTGACTGATCTGCACTCGGGTCCTGTTCTGGTGCTGCTTAGAACAGCCCAGCAACCCTAAAGGCTCAGTTGACCTTCTTTGATGATCAGATACACATTTCTCTTATCAGCTTTTTGTAATTATGCAGCTTATGTTTTGCCATATTTTGTGATAAATGCAATAAGATGAACCAGTGTGTTAGACATTTTGCATACACCCATCATCACTGATTGTCATTAAATGGAAGCTTTTCAGAATTCAATGTAGATATACAAAGTATACACACCCTGTTCAGGCATATTTATTTTTGTGTACCATATCCTGCTGAATGACTCAATTTCATACAAGGTGATACTTGTTGATATGAGGTTAAGTTGAAGAATTTGGAGCTTGTCCTTCATACTCGTCACTATGTTTGATAGTTTTTACAATGTTTTTAAGTTTGAAGGCTTTCCCTCAAAATTTCCCAATGTATTTCTTCTCTTTAGAGCCAAAGAGCTCAGTTTTGGTCTCCTCAGACTATAAATGTCTAAAATAAGTTCAAAGGTGTTGATTTTAAAGGAGACACCTCTCCCTTCTTGCTAACGTCTCAGTTCATGTTGATGTGAAAGTCCCTTTGGTGTCTCAGTATCGTCTGGTTTAGGATTGGTTTGAGCCTTGGTGGTTTGGGACATGACTTTGGATAAGGTGACAAATTAAGTCTCAATCATCTCACCCAGGCTGCGATGCTCAGATGAAAGTAAAACACAAACAAGATAATGACCTAAAACTTCTCAAAACTGGTTTTGAAAAGAATAAATTTTTATTCTTTAATAAAACAGGACACATGAATTCTGTGTTCCAGAGATGAACAAGTTTTGGTACACAAAAATAAATATGCCTGATAAAATAAATTTTATCATTAAGCTTCTGGAAAGACCCTCATCTCAACGTTATTGAATATTTATGGAGCGTGTTTAAATGTTGTCCAGGTGTCATTAAACCAACCATTAAATTTAGGATTGCTCTATCAAATAAACCAGATGATGAATCAAGGAATGTACTTTTAACATATTTTAAGGTTTCCGTTCCTCTGCCTGACCAAAGTCATGGTGCAGTCTGCGGACGCAGAGCGTATTTCTGCTTTGCTCGGAGCAAAAATATGACCACAGGCTGGCAAACAGTATGTCAGTTTGTGCAGCGTGTAGGAGACTGACGAGGGGGCTTACCCTCACAGAAAGCCGGCTGTTGTCCTAAAAGTGCAACACGCTGCCGTATCGCCTGAGGGAAGAAAATCAGGGACAGCAAAGGACAATGGAGTGCGCGGTTAATGTCCATCCCTGTTTAATAAACAAACAACTACTTAACGAAATGTTGGTTCTCACACAAAGGAATAATATTATTTTTTAGTTTGCATCTGTGAAGACTTTGAGAAGCTTTTCATGGAGCTGAGTACTTCTTCACATTAGATCATGTTTTTGCTTGAATGGCGGATCTTTTCTGAGGCATTTCAAACATTGGATTAGATGTAATTGAGAGAAATGAAACTAATCTGTGAGCAGTTACGCCTTTAACGCCACATTGCGCACTAAAATGCTTTTTGTTATCTTGAAGCAATTGAAATTTGAAGATGTTAGTAATGCTCATTAAGACATCGATTAAACCATGTAACAGTAAAATCCCCCAGTTTACTAAACAGTGAATGCCATTAAAGTATATGAACTTTGGGCCTCCACAGGAGCATAACAAATGCATGTTGACGTCACACATGTCGGTTTTAAATCTTGGACATACTTCTTACCCTCCTGGTCATGCTGTACATATGTCAGGGTTTGGGACAGCAGCCTCCTGCCAGAGTCTCATACCAGGCCTGATCTTTGTGAATCACAGTCACACATGAATGGACATTTGTGCACTCTAACACAGTTGTGCAGCAAAGTGCGCTCGATGCCTGATGATAATTTCCAGAGATAGACATGGAAGAGTGGAAGATGGATTTGCTTCATTGCCCAACAGAAATAATACATCAGGTAGCCCACCATAAAGAGAGGCAAGACACGGTAGACTTACCAGAATTACTTCTATTTGCTAAATACCACAATAACGATAGAGAGAATACGCCATAGATTTATTTATTGACGTCTTGAATATCAGAAGTTTACATAGAGAATGATTTCTACAAGTTATAGGTTCATTTCCAGCTTTCTGTCACATCTTGTTTGACAAGATGGGAATGTGTAAAGAAAGGAAGAAAGTTCTGGAGTCTGGTTCATTCTTGAGAACAATTTTCAAATGCTCGAAGGTGTAGCATTCATCTGTTCAAACAATCCTATGCAAGTATAGACATGTCCAATCATCATACCGCTCAGGAAGGAGATGAATTCTGTGTCCCAGAGAAGAACAAGTTTTGGTTGGAAGTGTGCAAATCAACAGAAGAACCTTTACATCCTACAACAACATGGACCGAAGGGCCACGTAATAAAGTAGAAGCCACTGCTCCAAAAAAGTAGTGATTCTTTTGGAGTGTTGCAGTTTGCAAATACACACAGGGACATCCATCCATATACACTCTTGTCCCTAGTGGGGCCGGGAGGGTTGCTGGTGCCTATCTCGAGCTAACGTTCCGGGTGAGAGGTGGGGTACAACCCGGTCCTACGACAGACAGGTCTCCAGTCTGTCACAGGACAACACAGAGACAGACAGGACAAACAACCATCCACACACTCACACCAAGGAGAATTTAGAGAAATCAATTAACCTGACAGTCATGTTTTTGGACTGAGGGAGGAAGCTGGACTACCCAGAGAGAACCCACAGATGCACAGGGAGAACATGCGAACTCCACACAGAAAGACCCCGGGCAGAGAATCGAACCCAGGACCGCACAGGGACAAATACCCTCAAATTTGGAGACTTGTGGTCTGATGAAACTAAGTGGAACTGTTTGGCCATAATGACCATTGTTACATTTTAAGGAAAAATTAAAATGCTTACAAGCCTGGGAACACAGTTCCAATTGTGTAATATGGTGGTGGCAGCATCATGTTGTAGCTATTTCCTGCAGGACGAACTGGTGCACTTCTTAAAATAAATGGCATTGTGAGCAAGAAACAGTGTGTGGAAAATTGAAAGACATCAGACAGTAAGGCAAAGCTTGGACACAAACAGATATTTTAACGAGCAGTGACTCTAAAGTAGCTTAACTCCAAAACATTGTTACTCTGAAGTAACAATGTTTGGAAGTCACATCACAAAGCCAAGATCTCAATCCTATCAAAAATTTGTGACCAAAGCTTAGATTTGTATTACTAAGTGACCTACATAAGTGACCCAGTAACACCAGTTTTGCCACGGGTGATGGGCTCACATTGTAGCAAACTATGGCCAGAAACTGCTGGAGTGACAACGAACACAAGTCAAAAAGTAATTCCACTAAATACTAAGCAAGTGTATGTAGGCTTCTGAAATTGAGGAAAGTTTCAAGACAGCCTCTTTTTATTTTGTATTGTATTATGCAATAATATCACAGCTGACCATGAGGTCACACAGCTTGACTTGAAACTCTTGGAACAGAACTGGCTTGCACAGCTTTTTGCATGTGTCTAAATGAAATTGTCAACATGGCAGTGACACTGACGTAAGATCTCGGCCGTCACGCGACACCCATTCTTCCTGGTTTCCTGATATACACTGATGTGTCTTTAGTCACACCTGAACCCCAGCTTCTGTGTCCGATGATTCAACAGGATGCCATAACGTAACACGTAAAGGTGTCACATTCCCAGCATATGTCAAGAGTCCTACATGTCACATGTGTCATGAGGCCAACACTCACTCCTTCACCGCCTCACTACATGTCATATACTCCCTTTATTTAGCATTTTAAACAGGTGTCTGTTTTTGTGTACTGTTGGATTAACATGGCTCTCACGTGTCCTGAGTAGATCTATGTTTGCTTTCTTTGACAAGTGGTCCTGTGTGTTATGCACTTGCTTGCGCGTGTGCGCGTATTGTCGCGGGCCAGTGACAGCTGAGGAAGAGGACTGTATTTGTGGAAGAACAGCATGGCTGTAGAGAGGAGCGGAGATCCTGAGGGAGGCCTAATGGTTCCACTCCTTCCTGCACAGAGATAAAGACTCATAATAAGCGTGTATGCTCACCATCTGGCCCTGTGCATGTGGCCCTTATGGAGGCGAAAGCAGCACAATCTGTAAACGATCAGGAGCCATGGCGCTCCCCCCAGAGAGGCCGCCATGCAATCAAGGTGACAGATGGCGGCACCACTGCTGTGGCCTCATGGAGGAGATCAAAATCACCTTCAATAAACTCTGACTGGAATGGGCACAGGACCCTCAAAAAGTCAGTTTGTCAGTCAAACTGTGGCAGCTTGCTGAAACAGGGGGAACACACAGCGGTCCGTCCATCCGCCGCCTGATTTCCATATTTTCCATCTGACTGCGCCTGAACTGTGATCTTTCTCCAGTTGTCCTCTCGACTCGTGCCTGTTTGGGCAAGCTGGCTGCCAGGACGGGCATTGCTGCTGGGGGAAAATTGAGAACATGATGCTGCTAATGTGGGGCAATAACAGCGGATGGTGGAGGAAAAACATTAAATCAGCGACTGGTTATCAGTTTTTGATGTGACAGGAACCCCAACGATTTGGCTCTCTTTGTTTATTTCATTACACATTTACATAATTACATACAACCTCACAAAAGCCAGCACATTCTGTATATAACATCATTTCCCTTCAATAGTTCAACGTATGACAATGGAATGGCAGCAGCATTCAAGGAAAGTTTGTCTTGATTTTCCTGCCTTTGATGGATTTTTTCATTTAACATCTGATAGAGCAGCATGGTCCAGCCTCCGCATCGTCTCTGTCTGAGTGTTTGTGTCCTGAGCATGGAGACACAAATGCTTGGGAACGCTATTTCACACATCCCCTTCATCTGATGCGCAGCTTCTGTCAGTGATGTGAGAAAAACAGCCTGACTCTCCAAGCTTTTTTTTGCACCAGTGCAAAAGTTCAAAATTGAAATGCCATCTGTTCAATAAAACTAATCTAGGCACCTAGAGCTGGTTCCAAGACTGTCCTCATTGCATTTGTTACTTGTCTCTAAACTCAATATCATAAGGTTCAAAAATAGTATTATTTTTCATTTGCAAAAGATAGGAAGTGGGTTTTCTAATCCCTTTATTTAGCATTTGCATGATAGATTATATCTATCATGCAAATGCTTTAAAATTTGACACATTTGGCTTAATTACATGCCCAATTGTAGTGTATTTTCTTTATAGAATATATTAAGATGGAATAGTATGTGATTGTTAAAAGGTTATCTGCTTTTCAAAGTGCCTTGAATTTGTACTCAGCCCCATTTACTCTAATACCCATAAATCCAGAATAGCTAGTGGACTTCTGGGGTTCCCTAAGTAGAATTAATGTGTATGAAACTTAAACATAAGTCCAAAGAAAATGCCAAACAAGTCAGGGATACAGCTGTTCAAAGATCTAAAGCAGGATTAGATTATAAAACAATTATTTTAATGTGAACTGAAGAAGTTGGATTGATCAAATGAGACCAGACTTGAACTTCTTGGCTTACAAACAAAACAGTATGTGTGGCAAAAAAAAATCCCTGATCTCTGTGGCAAGACTTAAAAGTTGGATGCAGACAGTTTTCATTCATTCAACTGAGCTTGAGATATTTTGCATAGAGGATGGACTAAAACGTCAGTATCTGGATGTACAAAGCTGGCAAGAGCATGACAACAATTTTCTTTTTCTTTTCAACTTCGCTGTTGAAACTATACTTTACTATACAAAATAAATTAAAGTTGTTGGTTGAAAAGTCACAAGTGTGTCTCTTTACATTCTTCCTACAGTAAGCATCCTTAACATTGTAAATTTGGCTGCAAGCACTTTTATTTCACACTGAACATCTGAATTTAGCCTCTTGCCCATCTTCAAAATAAGTGATCATAAGTACTTTCAGGAAAAAACATCCTTGTCCTCTCATTCACTCAGCCCTTCAGCTCTCACTTAGGTAATTGCCACACTTATTTGAATAATTGGACATCCCATTGTCTCCCTTTAACTCCATGTTTTATTGGGACATTTCCAAGAACTCTTAATCATCCACTTTTAAACATTACACAAATGTTAAATATGTGCACTTTTATTAATAATTAAATTAATTATACCAATCAGCTTCATGAGTTCAGCTGTCAAAAAAAGACCTGGTGGCTTTCAACTGATATCTTGACAGTTCTTTCCCTTGTGTCTCCATCTGTAATAAATTTGTGACCACTGGGTCTCTGGACTTCCTCTTGGCACTGTTTGGGTCTTCTGGTCAAACAAAAGGTTGTAATATTAGTATGTAGCGTTTGCCCAAATTGAATTAATTTGATTTGCAACCATGAGTCAGTGCCAACAAAGCAGTAGACCAGTGCATTTTCAGGATACCATTATAAAACACCCAATTATGTTAAAGTTTGAACCAGTCATTGATTTAAAGTGATCCCACTTTTGCAACGCAACACTTCCATTAGCACCTAAACAACCCCAGTATAACGGTACCACCACTATGGCTTTCAGTGATCTTAGATTTAAAAACGTCATCTTGTCCCATTCAAACACACTTCTTATAATATGGTCAAAGCTTGATCTTTGTCTCCTCCAGCCTTAATATTTTTCTTCAGAGGACAGCTGATTAATTTATGTAGGAAGCCATAAACCTCATTCATGCTAGGCAGTGTTTGTCCTGGGAAGATACCTCTTTCTTGGACAGCTTCCTCTCAGTTCAAGGTCATGTAAAACTGACTTTACTGTGGTCCGCAACACTGGTTTTCCAGCATGTTCCAGTTTATTAAAGGTGTCAGTTTTGGTCCTCATGTTGGAATGAAAAAAATAGTGTGAAATCATGCTGCTACAACAAAAAGGGGTGCTGATTTTGTGGAAAAATCATGCTGTGTGTCAATGCATCTATAGTGAAAGACTAACAGGATATGATGTCATTATAAATTAAAACCAGTTAGGACAGGATCTGTAATAGCCAGAGTGAGGGGAAGAGGAAGTAATATCATTCTGTCTGGTAACTATCAAGGCTGGACATTTGTCCTTCTTTTGGCAGCAGATTGAACAGATGGACAGCTGATCGGATAATCAGATGATTAGGAAGTTGTGACTGAGTTCTTGCTGGCAGTAAATCAGGCACTAAATTTGGGGGGAAGAAGATAAGATGGGTCTCTTTTTCATGAAAAGTGTGGAAAGTGATGCCATCCATTGATTTTTAGAAGCAAATTTGATTTAACTCAGAATCCAAGTCCAGTGTGAATGTACTGACCGAAATCAACACATGTTCTATTTTACTGCTTGTATCACTAGTGTTTTATACAAAGGAAGAATAACCACTTCCAAATTCATGGGCCAATGCTACGTGACAATTAATCATACTGTTGCCATATAAAGCACAAGTAAGACTCGTCTAGCCTCTTTTCATAAGAGGCTAAACTTGTACAGTACTTGGCAGATAGTGTACACTGTTCTAAAATGTTGCTGATTAATCTTTTCCTAACAATATTAGAGGAGAACAACATTAGATGTAGGTGAGGAAATCAGGTGATTGGGAGCAGCTGTGGAAGTTAGCAAACAGGCGGGTTGGGGGAAGGTGAATAATTGAATATAAATGACCTGAGCTAAGAATCAAAGAAAGAACAAATCAAAGGGAAAAGAACAACATTCAGTGAAAGAAACTAAGTCCAAATTCACAAAAAGCAAAAGAGTAAGCTAAAAAACAAGGTACTGTCGTGCTTTTGCTTTCTGGTGTGATGGAGGTGTGTGGGTAGGTGAAGATACATGACAAGGAAAAAGGGTTTCTTGCATGATCTTTACTTCTTCCAGTAACAGGTGAGTTACAATGGCAACTGAGTTGTTCTAATGTAAGAACTGCGTCATTTCCAGCCTCTAGCTCTGGCACAGACAGCATTTAGCAATGTCACAGGCAGTGAGAAGAGAGCCGTAACCAACAATAGAAAGTGAAACTCTGAATCTTGTGATACTAACAGTGTCTCCAGGGCTGCGTTGCATTTATGGACCTAACATAGGCTCGGAAAACCAAAATAAAAATACAAAACCAAGCTTACAGTCTAATAAATAGTTTAACCTTCCTTACAATACAGTGGAATGAACGAATATGGGAAAGTCTAGCTAGAACATAAAATGGACAGAGACATGAGAACAATATGGCAAGACCAAAAGTACAAGGAAATTATTGAAATCCAAAACCCAATCACAGATGGCTCAGGGGAATTTTAGGTTTTGCAATAAGAAGGTTGTAGGTTCAATTCTAGCTTCCTCCTGTCACATGCCGATATGCTTCTGGGGAAGGCACTTAATCCCAAGTTGCCTACTGATCTGTGTACCAGTGAATAAATGTGTGTCGTGAGTGTGATTGGGAGAATAAAGCCATTTGAGCGGTCAGTATGGCTGAAAAAGAGACAGAAAAATTCTGTCGATTTACCCAAAATGTTTTTTTTGTTGTTTTTTTTTTTTTTACATTTATACGCAGCAAAACATGTTAATATCATGCTTTTCTAAAACACACTTCCTGATGTTTTAAAATAACATCCTTTATATAAAATAAATAAAATCCAAGCACTCTACCTTTCAGAAAAAAAAATAAAAATACTTCTTTTTCTTACTCGTGAATCATGATAAAGATTTTATACTGACACAATGTCCCTCACAGATTCAATAATGTCTGCATTTGCCAATCTATGCAAAGACTTTTCTTTTCAATCCCAGGATCGTGTATCTACTCGGCTGACCCTCATCATGTGACCCTCCCTTTTTAATGGAAAAATCTGCATCAGGGCCACTGGGTGGACTCTTTTTCTTTGGGGGCTCACGTGACTGCATTAAATCAACAGATCCATGATTGAAGTTGCACATTTCCCCTTGCTTTGTCAGATGAGGATTTTAATTTGAACCTCACCTGATGTATGCCGGTAATTTATGCTGATTAGAAATAACACATCACACTGTATATTCCTTTCATCTCCCCTCACTCATGTGAGTGGACGACGGGTACAGGGAGAGCAAAGTTGATTGGTTGTAATGTGACTGCTGTACCCCACAGGCTGAAATTTATGTCCTCCATTTGAACTGTGGCTGCGTTTGCTGTATACATCAGGTTTGGTAATGAAATTTGTCGCCAGGAGGGAGTGGGCGGCTGCAAGTCGTTCAATGCTTTGACACATAATTGTGGGAAATCTAACCTTTCAAACTACAAGTCAGCACAACTTTAATTGTGGCGTTAATGTCATCCACATCAAAACATTCAGTGATGTAAAACTTGATGGCCTATTGCTTTCACACTGTTGAAAAATACGTAAAATAAAACAACTAGTGTTGTATTGAAGTTCCTTAAAATTAAAATCTGAATGGAAAGCAGTGGTTTACTGTTTCACACTCTGTCACTTTGCAGCCACCAATTTGAACATATTTATTTGAGATTCTATGTGGTTAACCATCACGAGCCTGGCCATCGCCTTCCTATGCAATTCCTCTTGATTCAAATCTTGCTTCATTGATCCGTCTGTGATTTCTCCCATCGAAGGGGATTTCTCCAGCAGATTGTTTTTACCGAGACAATCAGCAAACAGAAAAGTTGTGAACGATGATGATTTCCTTTTCTGTTTTAGGATTGTAGTAGTTTTAGCAGTGGTAGAGGAGGAAGTGAACAAAGCCATTCAATCTGTGTTGGCAGCTCTTCCAAATATTAATTTGACATTAACAGCCATCTTGTTTAGCTTGGTACGTCTCTCTTTGGAGTGCGGGATTTGTTGTTCACAATGCAGGTCATTCCCGGTAAGCTAAACAAAGCCTTAAATATGTCACGCACAAAAGTTAGGTAAAATTGATTAGGTAAAATTGAATTCTTTGACAGAGTCCAAGGGGCTGATTTTTACCAGGCTAATTCACAAAGTCCAATTGTAAAGCAGAAATTAAAACCTCCTCAAAATTCTCAGAAGAAGAGAAAAAGAAAAGTGTGTCACCTCCCTGATCTACTACTTTGTTGGACCAACTTTCTCTGCAATCTGCCATTTTATTTTTCAAAATGAGTCAAGCTCCATCTGATTTGCTCTCAAATAGGTTTTAATCCAGGATCTCTCCAAAACCTGCTATGCTGGCCTGTATGTTTAGGTGGTTTTAGTAAGTTTACAGCTGTCCAACACTCTTTCCATTTTCAAATTATTGATTGAACAGTGCTCTAGAATGGAATATTGTTTTATAACCTAAACCTGCTTTAAATTTCTAATCTTTAACTTTTCTCCTACATGCCTTCATGTTCATGATTTGGTTTGTTCATTATTGTTCTTTAGCAAGCTTCTGAGGCCTTCACAGAGCAGTGGAAATGACAATACAACCTTTAAGTCTGATGTCGAAACTTGACTAAATGAGTGTGAATACTTCTGCGGGGCACTGTGACTCTGGATTTATGCATAAGAACTCTGCTGTAACATGTGGAACAGTGACTGCTGCTGTCCTCCCCATCCTGTCTCTTGAGAGCAGGACTGACGTGTGTCAGGCTTGTCATAGCTTCTCCGGCTGCTCTGGTTGATGGTGGACGTTTGGAGACAGTGAGAGATGGACGATTGCGAGGAATGGCAAGAAAGTCTGTCATTTCATTTGTCTTTTCCTTTCATGACACACACCCTCACCCCCATATTGTCTGTAAGTATCAGCAGGAACTGCTCACACTCGGACAGACATTATTGCACTGACTGTCTTGGAAGTCTTAGTACTTACATGGATGTAAGTACCCATGTTCGCACACGTACAAAACTACATCCATCCTCCAGATTAGTCAGAATAACATCCTCACAGTTTTGATCAGAACTTGCAGTGTTGGCACCAAATGGATGCGACTGCTGTCTCTCTACTGCCCTCTCCCCTTTGCACTCTCTTAGTGACTTCTCTTGGACCATCAAAATGTTGCGCGCTTTCCAAAAGCTTGATTTCACAAATGGAAAAACAGCATCTGCTTTCCTGTGGCCTCACATATGGCAGGCATAGTTGCTCATATGAGCTGAAGCAGGTAAAACGGGGCGAAGGGGGAGGTTGGCCCATGGGGACTCTAAACAGCGGGCCTGACCCTGGGGACGATCAGGGGACTCTGTAGCAAGGGCCACTGCTGCTCAGAGCCAGATGAATCTGCATATGAAATGAGGCAACGCAGAGCGGGCGACCATGAGCATGATGACAAAAATGTAGAAGACCCCTCATTTGTTTTGTGTCTGCTAAGAAAGGAAATGTTTACTGGAACTGTACAGTTATACAGTGGGTTTTACACAGCTGTTGCATCTCTCATTACTTGAACTAATGAATTTAAGAACATTAATGTAAGAACCTATCATACCAATGTCCTTTGCCACATGGGAAACTTACTTTGCCTCAATTTTAGAGTAAATTATTACAAAGCAACCTGTCCAGTCCAGACCTACTGTACAGATTGTCTAAGCTGCTGGAGCAAAACATAAAAATATAAAAAATAGACTCACGATGAAGAACTTAGAATTGCTTTATGAATGCATTTATGTTTTTTTAGCTTGTGTAATCTAGGATAACATATCATCCACTCAAAGGTTTTATGCTTTGAATGACCTTGTCCCAGTACAATTAGACAACGGGGAATCAAAAATAATTAAATGCAAACAAACAGATTTTTTTGCATTTGTTGACTTATCATAGCAGAGCAAGTGCTTATTGACTTTTAAAACTGCAGTCATTAAAATAAGGTTGTCATATGGCACAGCTCTATAAATCCGAAACATATATTTCATGGGTGATTCTGGGAGCCATGACATCTGCCAGTGTTGGTCCGCTGTGTTTTATCAAGTCCAAAGTCAATGAAGCCATCTATAAAATTTTAGAGGACTTCATGTTTCCCTCTCTTGACAAGCTTTATGAAGATGTTTATTTTATTTTTCAACAGGGTGTGGCACCTGTTCTCACTGCCAAAAGTACCACTACCTGCTCTCAAGACCCTGATATCACTCTACTTGATTGACCAGGAGACTGGCCTGACATGGACTCAGAATCTATGAAAGTTAGTTTTTAAGACAATATTCTAAACTTGAATATTTTGTAAAGCACTGGTCGTTCCATCCTCCGAACACGGAGAGAGTATGGCAGGATTAAACATCTGCCAAGACATGGCCGCCCACCCAAGCTAACAGGCTGGTAAGCATTAGGAGATCATGAGCTAGAGAAACAGGCAAGAGCCTATAGTAATTTTGTACCTGCAAAGATCCACAAATTGGTTGGGAGAATCTCATCTGTTAGTTGTTCACTATAAATATTATGGAAAGTCGGCAAGAAGTAAGCTATTGCTAAAAGACACCCATAAAAAGTCACTTTTCTCTGAAAACCATGTAGGGGCTAATGCTCTGGTTCAATGAGACTAAAATGGAACTTTTTATATAATAATAATATATTTTTTTTTTTTTTGCCAAAATGCAGGACTATGGCAGAAAATAAATACATATGGTGACAGCATCATGCCTTGGAGTGGCTCTTCTTCAGTTGCAGGGTAGCTGGTCAGGTTTATGGAGGTAAATAAGGGCAAAAAATGCAGAAAGATTAAACCGCTAAATATATAGTCAGAGCTTCGATGGAAAGATTAGGTCAATTGAGAAACTGTAGCAAAACTTAAACATTGATGTTCACATGTGATCTCCAGGCTGACCTTGATCTGTTTTGCAATGAAGAATGTGCAAAAAACATTCCTTTATGTACTTAGTTACATCTAAAGATTTTTATCTTTCCTGCATATCATTGTTGTCTAAATAATGTACATGTCTACAAAGGCATATGCATAAAATGGACATGAAATACATTGGTTAATCATTACCGTTATCTGCCTGTAGGCCAGCCCAGTGTGTAAATTTGTAATAATTGCTAATTGCCTTGTTAGTATGAAAACAAAGCGGTATTTTCCTTTTTCTTTTTTTTTTTGTGCTGAAGGGCTAAATTACCAGGAAACAAACAAGTGGAGGGGAACATGTGAATACGGATGTTTTTACATGAGCATCTGTGGATACAGCTGCTGCCTGCTCTGACCATGCTGCCTTCCCCTCTCTCTTTCTCTCGGGCTCAAGCAGACAAAGCCAAACAAGACAGCATCCCGGTGAGCTTTCACCGGGTTTGTGTCATAATCTACATAATCTGAATTGTTTGGCTGTAAGTTTATCACTTTTTATGTTGAGCAAAAATTGCCCATATGCATTTACCTGCAATCACAATCCTTTTCTGCTGGATACCATCACCATATCTTCCACTGTACCTCATTTTCTTCTTTCTCAAGCATTTACTTAGAAACTGTTGCCGTGATAGCATCCAAACTTTGCCACCGGAGTATGTTTACCTCAGTAGTCACCTGACGCTGTGGGAGCAGAAATGAGATTCAGAGGCCTTTTGTCCCAATCAGCTTTTCCTATCAGGCTAAATACTCTCTGGAGACGCGGTTTATTACCTGTCACAATTCGCAGAGCAGATAAATGGCCACCCATGTCACAAGACTGACTCAGTTTGTTGGAGCTGGGAAATACACAGACAGAGAAGCTGTGGTCCAGAGGATGAACAGATCCCACAGGCTCGCAGTTGTAATAATCAAAAAACGGCTCTCTTTGATTTTGTATGTATGCAGAAGGCAATACAGAGGTTTTATTCATATTATTATTTCAATCTGTGCCTACTGGAAATACTTAACCTATTTAACCCAATTCATGCCAATTAATTTAAATTAACTAGTTTATTGTTGTAGAGATAAGGTCATTTGCAATTTCCTTTCATAGTAGGACATAAGATTAGATTAGAAAACAACATAAGAGGAGACTTAGAATTCAAAATCATCACATATGACAAAAACAAAATCTGACGCCATCAAGTTCATTGTTAAAAAATGGTGGCAATCATTCTTAAGTGTGTATCTGGGCCTCCTTTTTAAACTCCTTCAGTTTCAGATAATCAGACAATCACACTTATTTATTGATTTAAAAAAAAACTTCTTGTGACATTTTCATTAAGTATAAATCCATTTAGTGTCCAAAAATAACAACCAGAGAAAAACTCCAAACAAATTGGGCTGGTGACGTCTTAAAACTATTGTATCTTTTCTGTAAAAAAAATAATCACAGTTGTTTATCTTATTTTATGAACCTTTAAACCACTGTCACAATGGGTGCTTAATTACACCAAGGTTGATGATTATTTACACAAGATATGGAGGTTGAAGGTGATTTGATCTTCCTGTGTAAACATGTACTGAGAAATTGTAGTATTTCAAATATTACTTTAGTAATAGAAAGCCATGCCCTGTGTGTGTGACATCTTTCTTTGTATCATCTAGAGGGTTCCATATGAAGTTTATAAATGAAATTTTACATTTCCCACTTCTCTGACCTCATCTCGTTTCTCCAAGAATGTTTCAGGAGCGTTCCGCTCCAGAGATCTCAGTTGCTTGCATTTTTGTTAAATTCTCAGTTTTGCATGCTTAAATCTAAGTTGGAGCGCAACAAGCAATTTTCCACTCACAACCGAAAATCTAATTGCTAAACACACTTAGTTGCTTTTCAAATGGTTTGTCACAGTTTTTCACTCGCTATTATGGAGTGTTAACAAAGATTTAATGTAGTTCGTTCATAATGTCTCGCTATTCCTAATAAAAAAAAAAAAAAGTCATAAAACTAATCATTAGAAAAGTCTTAAACCAAGGAGGAGGAAGGAGACAGGGTTACATCTCTGCTCCCCTGCTGCTCATAAGTTGATCATTTTAGGTTCTGAGCTGCAGGTAGGCAGTGGCAGCTGCTTAATTTGATTTTGTCACTGGGGTGACTTAATCCTGTAGCGGGCACGGACGACAAAGGTCTTCACAGACGGCGGAGAGTCAGAACTGCACTCTGGGTGCCCATTTACAGATGCAGCAATAGCAACCAAGGTCAGTTTAATTAACTGCCAAATTACAATTTGAGCGATAATACTAATCACTCACTTTTGTGTTATTGAGGAAGCCACTGTCATGGTAATTCCGGGCTGCAATAGGGAAATGCAGTGTTTTGGTATTTCTTTGCTTTTTAAGTTTCTCTAAATTTGGAGCACATATTTTTACTTAAAGTGAAGTCTCTTTTGCCGTATTTATTTTACAAGACTTTATACTTGTGTTAAAAAACGGAAAAGAAAGATTTTTTTGACACTGTTTTAAGCAAAAGAACAGAAACAGAGTTTCAATAAAAATAAAAGCTGAATTTCTATGGCAAATAGCAACTGGTTTTGATTTATTTTTTTCACAGTTTCCTTTGAGCAATAGCTGGACATTTTGCAGAGAGGGCTGGTCCATCTCCTCTTGCAGAGCACATTAGCTCTCAAATAAAGTACCGTATTTTTCGGACTATAAGCCGCTACTTTTTCCACACGCTTTGAGCCATGCGGCTTGTAGCCCGGTGCGGCTTTTCTGTGGATTTTTCTTCAACCACCAGGGGGCTCTGTGGCAGGAAGTGAATCATTGCAAGTCAAAATTGGAAATCAAAGAAGAAAGCGCTAGTTTTCATTTAGAACTAGCACATGCTAGCAGCAGGTACGACGGAGAAATGTTTTCAAACTCATATGATGCAGCTTTTAAGTTGACGGCTGTCGATCTGGCAGTACTGCAGGGACATAGAGCCGTAAGCTCGGCGTGAACGAAACCATGGTTCGGCGTTGGAGACGGAGGGCTGCGTCCTTAATAAATCCAGCAGATTTAATAGGACGCAGCCCTCTGCCGCAGAAAACCGAGAGCGGCGGAGATACCAGCGGTTATATATGCAGCTTATATATGTACGTTTCCAGTTTTTTTTTTTTCAAAACAATTTGTAAGTGCGGCTTATAGTAAGGTGCGGTCTAAAGTCCGGAAAATATGGTAATTTAGATGACACATGCATGATTATTAGTGTATCTTTTTAGTGGGGTTCAGAAATGATTCACTATAGTGGTGGAGGTTGCCTGCACAGCAAATAAGATGCTTGTTGCAAATGCTATTGAGAATTTCCCTACATCAAGTTGAAATTATAAATGTTCACCGTTTTGTTCTCTTCTCCAGGATCTACCTGAGAAAAACTTTTGTTAATTCCTGGACCCTTTACCTATGTGCACATAAATCTTAAAGTATTGATTCACCAAAGTCTTCCTACACAGGAGTTGCTTCTTGCTTCGCCCTCAACATGGAGGTGTGTTACTTTGCCTCTTGGATGCTAAACTAGCTGAGGTTCAAAACATGAGATATTTATTCAAGTCACCCTTCATCCCATTATGGCTACTGCCCATCTGCCACTGCTGCCACCCAGCGCCCTGCAAAAGGTTACTCATTTACATATGAGGAAATCTGTCAGCTGATTGTGAATTCTTTCGTATTAGTCCCGTATAATGTTGCAGCAGCAGGTTGAATCTCTTCTAGCTTTACCTTCACGCTACTTTTCAACTGAGGCCCAAGAATGCCACAGTAACTATCCCTAATCAGCTGAATGAAAAAAAAAAGTCAGATTAATTATGATGGGTTGTTTGAAATTGATTTATTATTGTGATGGTTAGCCATATGGCACCTGCTGCTTCTCGCCCTATAAACATTCAAAAATCTGTGAGAGCTGTGCTATGCCACTATACTCTCTACTAATGCACAAATGATTTTCCATCTTTGTATATAAAGCAAGACAAATACATATATGTGTTTGGAATAAAAAAAGAGTATGGATAAATTTATTTGCAGAATTTTTAGTTGTTTGCTTGGCACACCATTTTGACACTTTTACATGGACTGTTTTTGAATTCCCATTTATTTTTGTTATTTTAGTTTGTCTCCTTTTCTTCCAGGACGTGTTATTGTGGTTGAGGGAGGAAACAATGATTTAGCAAAACTTCTTCCTGTTTTGCTTCAGTTAATATATGCTCTGGAACTCGAACCTTTCAAAGCTGAACTTTTGGTTTCAACAACAGTATTATTTGACTAAACCGGGACGTTTGAAAGGGCTTTTTCATTTTTTTGAGAGTCGCAGTAGATTTTGGCTATAGGCAAGCAAGAGATTAAAGTTTGTTTAATTGCAATTTTCCATTTGTTCCACTAGATGTCACTACCTTGTATAAATTACAGCAGTAGACTATTTATTGTACTGCTTATGGGGAAAACCCCCCACCAGGTTAGGTTCAGCTAAACTGTATGTAAATTTTCTTTCTTATAACTTTGACTGAATTGCAGTGCTTTACTAAATTTACTTTATGCATAATTTACTTCTCCTAACTATCAATTTTCATATCGCTACTGTCTCCTGGGAAATTCATACTCCACAAGCAATCATATTACAAGGTTTTAGCCCATAGCTAAAACATTCTATTTAAAATGTTATTTTTCTGTGACGCTGCAACATTTACACAATCATCTCCGTCTTATAATGATGGCCCAATCCTCCTGCTTGCCCAGGGCAGTGTTGTATTAGATTGTAATCTCCAATACTGTTTCCTGACACAAACTTGATGTGTCACCGTGATTGGCGTGGGGGAGATGACATGACAGAGCTGGTTTTGGGGGACTGACAGAAAGTTGGCAGGTTAAGGCTTCCCTGTTGGGTGCCGCGTTGCCTCGGGACAGTCACCTGTCAACTCAGGTGAAGACTCGTCATAACTGACGACTGGGAGCAGCAGAGTGGATATAATGGGATGAGCAGACTGACATGGACGTAGCGCTGGACTCCCTTTGTCTGTTAGAAAAGGAGCAGACCTTGGACCTTGCTTCAGTCAAGTGTGCCCCCATGCTGAATAAAGATGGTGGAGAGTATTAGCATCGTGAGTGATGTGTTGGCAATTTTGGCCTGAGAACTCAGGTGATTCAAGTGTAATGATAAATAATTATTAAATTGGGTAAAATCGACATTTAGTTCTGGTTTTGTCATTTAATGTTTAGATTGACGCAGTTTTCTAATTTCACCACCAGTGTCAACTAAATAATATAAAACCATCTCAAGCTTTTAGGTACATCTTAGGTACATCTTGCAGCTCTTGTGTCTTGCCAAAGTGCATTTTGAACCATCAACTGAATGCTTGAGCAA
Organism: Girardinus metallicus; assembly: GCA_903067095.1. Taxonomy (NCBI): domain Eukaryota; kingdom Metazoa; phylum Chordata; class Actinopteri; order Cyprinodontiformes; family Poeciliidae; genus Girardinus; species Girardinus metallicus. The sequence goes on along the minus strand of CAEGAE010019188.1, from coordinate 42,556 downwards.
ATGAGAGCATGTCTGTGATTTTGTTAGACGTGGTCTGGGGGCAACGGAGTGTGTCGACCCAATCGCCGTGGTTGCCATTTTGGTTGAGTTTCTGAAAAAGACCGTCCTGCCAAGCACAGCTGGAGCACGTGTCCATCAAAGTCAGGCTGATACGAGGCATGAGGGTTGAGGCCTGCTGCAGAGATGGGTGGCACTGACTCATGCACAGACTCAGGAGTCAGACTGTCACTCTCAGCACAACGAGCTGCCACCGTGCATCAGCCGACACAGAACCTGTGGATAAAACTTCTGGATCACATTCGAAGACAGTATGGAAGGTAATAGAGTGGCAAGCATGAAAAGTGCTAGTTGACAAAAATAACAATCTGCAGAGCAACAACTAAGTTGTTCCAGGTTGTTGAGGTAAAGAGAGCTGAGCAGAAAGACAAAGCCTTCGATTTACAGGTCGCTCTATGTTCTTATCTGTGTCATCTTTCAACCCACTTTAGTCTTCTTATTAAAACACTTCTTGACCTGCACTTCTGTGTTTTCTGTACCACTAGGAGCTTATGGTCATCAGTTTTACTTTTCATAAAATCAAAACAAAACTTTTAGGAGCTGGACTAGAAAAGGTATCAGTTCCATGTGTTTTATAAATGAAAGACAAAAACATAAACTTCAGGAAATACAATTTTATAGGATTTAACTAAATGTATTCTAAAACAGAAAAAAAAAAAATTGCAAACCTGAATTTTGTTGAAGACTCAACATGTGTTTTTCATTAATTATGTTCACACATTATTGTGTTTGATGTTCACTGTTAATAAATTTACTTCTGGTCTTTATTCTGGTTTAATAACTAAACTGAAAGTTATTTAAATTATTTTTTAGAGCAAGTTCATAAACTAAATCTTCATATTATATTTTTTAGAACTTCATTCAATCGTCACGAAACAAAAAATGTACAACTATCTTACTTTGTGGTTCTTACCCACCCCATCCTGTTCAGTAGCAGCTCTTCATATCTTCCTGTCAAATCATTTGCTCAGTCCCAGAGGCCCTGAGCGTCTATCAGAGGCCTGTCAGTGATGAGGTCTGATCAGTATTCATAACTTCTGTCAAAGCGGTATCATTCAATCTGTCCTTCCAGAAGCTTCATGGAGAGGCAGTGTTCAGTAATCTGGATTTAATCGCTCTAACCTGCACAGGATTTTGTCTCTTGGGTTTGTGAGGCGAAGCCGTGATCTAACGCTTTTAAAGCATCCTTTAAAGTTATGTACAATAAAATAAAGGATTCACATCCAAAGTGGAAAAACTTAAAGTCTTTTTATTGTGTTAGCCTTGCATCCACAGAGTAAACATCTTTTTAGAACCCTGAAACAAATTTGGAAGGAAATTATAGAAAGCAAAAAAAAATGTCACTCTTCCTTACAAATCTTGAAAATGCCATTATAGCCCCTCCTTAACTTCTCTGATTTTGCATGTGTTTTATGTTCTGCATGAGTCAGAGCTTTCTGACCAACTATTACTTTTTATGCATTTTGAGGAAGTGTTTCTTTAATTGTTTTATCATTCTATGTTTATCTTTAATTATTTAGCTTCTTTCAATGTTTTTATGACTATCAGATTACTTCATTTACCATATCTGTCAACATAAATACTGCACTGTGCATAATTGACTACAAATGATCTTTTAATAGTATTTGCACGCACACACACACACCCACACACACACGCATATAAACAATTTTTCTGGTCTATTTCCCATCTTCACTTTTGTAAAGTTGACCAACCAAAGTCTAATTTAGACCCTGCAGATTTCTCCTCAAGAACTTTAATAGAACACCATTCAAAATATATATTTTTTGTTTTGCAGCAATACTAATTAGCATTAGTAATAAATATTTAAATTATGAGCAGAGGTGGTGTCATACCACAGATACTTCAAAACAGTTTTTTACTATTTTATAATAAAAAATGACTAGAGTCGACATTTTAAGCTGCAGCCTATTTGTGGTCATGTATCTTTATCACATACAATAATCACCCTCCTTCGTATAAAAGCTTCTCCATTTTTATTCATTCTATGTCAGATCCAAACCTGTTGCCTCTTCAGTTGACACTCTCCATGGTCTCTGTTTTTTCTCACTCTGTGCCACCTGAAAGGACCTGCTTACAGCTTGTTTTGTTTTTTTACCCCCCTGTGATTCAGCCTATCATGCCTCACTACCCTAAATGGGACTGATCCCCACCGCACAGTTAATGGGGATACTCTTTGAGACATGACCTGTGGTGGCCACGCACTAATTGCTCCCTTGGCTTAATAACCACCCTGCGTGTGTGTATGACCTCACTGATTTAAAAGTATTATTTATGTCATTAACCATTCGGCCAGATATGACACCTAGCCATCATTTTATAGGTTATATCATCTCACACTGGAATCAGAAGATCCTGGGAGATCCTTTCTTTTAATTTTAAAAGACAATCAAAAACAGTAGCTGTACAGATTTTTGACATGTGACTTTCAAAAACAGCTAATTTCTTCATGGAGTTTCATAGAAATGTAATCCACATTTTCAAATTTTTATTAACTAAAAATGAAAACCATATTCATTTCTACCTTTTTTTTTGTTGCTTTGTGTTGGTGGTTGTAATAAGACAAAATGTGAAGTTCAAGTATTTGTAAAACATTGTGGATAAAAAAGTCTAAGGTCTCCACTTGTCTCTGGACCTCAGAAATTTGGTATATGATAATCCTTGGATATTTAAGCAGAAGGCAACTGAAATTCTTCTCTTCTTTCTTGAAGACGTCTCTTCTTTTTCAGAACTGAAACAGTCTTTGAAAAAAGGCAGAAGCATCTTCTAAAAAATGAGGAAAAAATCTGTTTCTTTCTATTTTCACATTTAGAAACAAGACCTCTTTTCAAAGACAAGGCAGAGAACAACTTAAAAACAAACAGATTAAGAGCTTTTGGTGAGAATTTTTCATTGATTACTATAAAATGCTGTTCATATTTGTTTGTTTGCCCTGATTGGAAGCTAACAGGGGACATCTTAATTCACTAAATGACTTTTTAAGTGGTGTCTGGGCTCTATATGACCCTGCTGAGTGACAGGCCTCTCTAATCCTTGGTCACAAGGGGAAACAACAATCGCAGCAACCTCTGGCCAGTTTGTTTTGCCTCAGCCCACAACATATGGCATTTAACACTCTCATTATGAAGGAGTTCAAGTGTCAAATGTTAAGGTATAAGTGGGGTATTAGAGAATTCATCAAGAAGTTAGTGATGTCTTTTCATTTAAAATACACTGTTTTTAGCGTGTCACAAATTTAGCCTGTGGGTAATTACACTTTATTCATATTTCTTCTATTCCAATCTAAGTTTTAATCAAGCATAGATTGTTACAGATATTTGCACATAAACTTACATGTAATTTTGGTAATTCTGGAGAGAGCCTTGGCTTGCCGTTTATCCCTGTGTTTTCTCGCCAACTGGGTGAAGGATACTCTGCCTGTTTCCCCACCCAAACTCTTGGTCCCATCTGCTCACAGAGAGGCACAACATTTGTCAAAGTAGACTGGATAATGGCTTTGGCATCCTTATTATAATCTCAGCATAATCTTCATTTGTCCACTTTTGGCATCAGGACACTTCGGGGTTTAGAAAAATCAGTCAAGACTCTTAAATGTCCTCGGTTCGTTTTCATTAGCTCAAATTTAGTCACGAAAGCTCATTTAATTCCAATTTAAAATATGAAGGTTTTTTGTTTTCAAGAGGCGCACAGACACAGGAGTGGAGTTCATGTCAGTCCTGCTGTTATTAGCTCCAATAAACCTCAGCAAATTAAAGTAGTCATTGGGAATAAAGTCTCATCGTTCTATAAATCGGATCACAGTGGATGTCATCCGGACGGGGGGTCGGGGGGCTGCTCTCTAACACGGATTTGGTTTTTTAAGAACAAAATATTAGATTAAAATCAGATCCTTATACATCACTGGGTCACTATGAACAACCACATCTATCTATCTAGATAGCTAGCTTACTCTCGACACCACAATGGTAGGTCTGACTGGAAAATCAAACAGGTAATACAAAACCCATTCAGAGGACAACTGACATAACCTTGTTTTTCCATGTAATGTTTATGATGCCCCCTAAATTGGTGACACCCTGGGTGGTGTGCCTCATCGCTCACATCAAGAAATGCCACTGGTTGTAACATGGGATAAAGCAGAAGAACCCAAGCTATAGCACCTAAAACAGTCTTTATTGATGAGTTCACAGCTTGTAGAGACAATGAAGGAACCAGCGTTGCACTATGTTTTGTCATTCTCCATTAAGGTTGTTGCTCTCAGTTGACAATCGCTCCCCCTGTATGTGGGTCACACACACACACCGTTCCCAGCTGTGTCGCCCAGTCAGCTGTGCCGTTTGCCAGGCCCGCCAACATCTGCTCCACAAAAACAATATCCAGCTTTTAGCACTCAAATGGAGGTTACACCATATGCCAGCAAGCCACTTAGTTTCTGCCAGGGGAGCTGGAGCCTGGCCGTACTCATCGAGGTAATGATGAAAGGAGAGTGGTGCTGGGATGTGAAGGGGACTTCACCTTTTCTTTCTGTTCTCTTTACTTTAGATGAAACACTTGTTTTCACCTCAGTCTTTCTTGTTCCAGCCATTCTTTCCGTTTGTTCCGTCACTCATTCAGCCCGTCAGGGCGTGCCCGTGTGCATCTGCTCAAGGTACTTTGGCAGCATCACCTTTTGAATTTTAATTTGTCATCTAAACAGTTTGCCTGCAAGGTCTGCCACAAGGTCTGCCTCTGCTGTGTGGGTTGGTATTCTCGAGAACTTGGACATGTTTTTTTTTTTCATTTTGCAAAGGGAAGGATTAGTTTTAACATGGATTAAAACTACTTGAATATTTTTCTCTCTTCCTTTTGGAAAACTCAAAGACTGATTACATTAAAAGGCTATTTAGCCATTTAGGACCAATTAGGAATTCAGATCGGAATACTGTGGGCTAAAGTGCTACTCGTAACGCTGAGAGGTGATAATGGATTTTTAATTAAATGTGGGAACCAAAGGTCCCAAAATGGAGCTTACAGCTAACCAAGCAGTAGCCATTTGGTGACTGTACAGACAAGGTCCATGATTGTTCCAGTGGCCTTGAGTGTCCTCATTTACTTTTGTCCAGCTTCTGTCCAATCCTGCGTCCTCTTGATACAAAGCAAACATGTGCAGAGAAAACAAACAAGTTCCAGCAGACAACGTGAATGACTGAGGTTTGTGTTTGTTGTCTTTATATTTTAATATTCTTGCCATGCTATTTAAAGGAGTATTGTGAAAAAACTCAAATTAGGGTAAAATTTTTTGTTTTTATTTACAGGTGTCCAAGAAATATCTCAAGTTTTGTTAGTAACGTTTGGCATTAGCATTGAGCTCAGTAGCAGATGCTAACGTTAGCATTGTTAGGAGTAAACAATTAGCCTGCCACAGTACAGTGCTTACAAATCGTTTGGATCTAGTCTGCTGCTCTATCACATAATATTTCTATTAGCAAATGTCACTGAAACTGACCTGCAGTCACTAATACTGTCCGCAGTAGGGAAACTCAAAAACAACTTCCTTCTCCCTTCAAAATAAAAGTATCACGGAAAGACTCATCTTCTCGTCCGGGTAGTTTTGATTTATCTTGCTATACACAGTAGCACAGAAATTAGATAACACACTTCCTTACTGTGATATTGGAGTATTTAAACATCACAACTTGTGTCTCATACTATCCATAACCAAATGACATTTTAGAGTTCTTAATTAACGTTCCTTGCATGTGTTTAGACAGGATACTGACTTGTATTTTAAGATATAGCAGAAGTGACTCGTCTCATTCTTCTCATTAAGGTTTTGTCCTTGCTCAATGTTCAGGGGTGTGAGATTGAGGGAGGACAAGCAAAGCAATGTGCTCAGGGGGTGTATCCATCCAGAAGCTGTGGGATGGTAGGTCGGGGCTGCCTTCTGCAGGTCACGGATTCACTTGTGGATATTAATTTTGTGTGTCTGTGCGTGTGTGTGCGTGTTTATGTGTGTGTCTAAATCTGTGAAAGTGGGACAGCCATGGTGAGCAGTGAGAAATCACCTTGACAGGCTTTGTAGTGTATATCATACTTAGTGCTGATGACACTCACGAATGCTGATTAGACCCTGCAGGGAGTTTAATAATTATGTTCTACTTAGTAGAGATAGTTTATGGTGTCTGAACTGAGGTTCTGGTGAAAGGTTACAAGCATTCGGTAGTTTACCCACCATCAATAACTCACTTGGAGTCTCCTTTTGGACCAGCAGGCTGAAGCTATTGGCTGGTCCATGAAGGACCAAGAATAAAGTGGATTTCTACTGTCTTTTTGGGTCAGAGGCTGATCATCATTTACACAGAAAATGGAAGTAGGAGGTGGTGCATCACCGGTCTACCTGTGTGAAACATACTCTCAGAATGTAGCATGTAAAGCATTGCATTTAAAATCCAGCCACTGGTAACACTGAATGAGCCACTCCTGGGTATTAAGCATACATTAGTATGTTGAATGCTAGCAGTCTTCTCTGTTATCTGTGTGTATAACTGCATCATCTGCATGAATTTGAGATGTTTTGCAGAACAGTTTAACAGGTCCCAAATAAAAAAAGATTAGATATTTGTAGAATGCCACTCTAATTGTTATTTAAATGAATAGATATGTCTTTGAAAACCTTGACAAATGTTCTGGAGATAAGGTGAAAATCTTTTTATTGTCTCAAAAGTGAACTTATAAACAAAACAATTTGAATAAAAACAAAGAAACAAAAAAAGATGCTGGCAATACCAGTCTTGGTAGTGGTCATGATAGACTGCATTAAACATTTTAATCCTTTCCTTTCAGAAATTGTGAGCTATCCCTTCAAATGCTGAGAAGCAGTTTGTTCTTTTTTTTTAGGAAAGATTTGGATGAAAACGAGGCTGGTTTTCATCATGTAACCAGATGGTTGAGATTAAAATTACAACGCAAATAAAAACCTTACCAAAAGGCCAGCCTGGCAGCAAAGATGTACTTTTCTTTTTCTTTTTTTTTTTTTTTTTTTACAGTTTTTATAGTTGAAAAATAATTTTGTTTGTATCATAGCAACATTATTTGACTTATTTTCCAAGTTGCTTACACCGCTTTCTAGTTTGTGCTTTATTTTTAATCCAGTTGCTATTTCTTGCCCAAATTCACGCATTTATCACTTTTTTTTTCTTATCTAATCACATCCATCTTAGAGTCATCACTTGTGTCATTGCAATACCAGTGCTTTTGGCAACAGATGCACATTTCTGTCAGTGACTATCTTTGAACGCCTCCCACATCATATTCTGAGGAAGTGATTCCTGTCTGGTGCCAAAGGGGTGCAGCTGAACAACAAATGGTGCTGAAAAAAAAAGCTAGAACGGAGAGAGGTCTAGTCATCTGCCTAATACACCCTATGGGCAAGCAGTAAACTTAACCTGGAAGTCATTTTGTTGTGAAAAAAAAGTGATGCCTTAGGAGTCACTTCTCTGCTGTGCACTACCTCAGACAGTCAGAGGAGGGCAGTGCTTAAGTGGGAACAAAAACTGAAGTGGTGTCATGAGAAGTTGTGTGTGTTTGTTCGGAGGAGCCGTGCACATTTTTGTTTATGTTCTGTAAGCAGTGTTGGTCTCCTGCAGGTCAGTAAGAGGGCTTGGTTTGCCATTATCTGCAGCGTGTAACATGCTGTTGGGTGTCTCTGCTGTGCTGTATGTTACAGTAAGTAACACAGACAAACTAGTGCGGAGATTATGCTAATCATGGCAATAATTATGTTAATTTGACTCCACCAGTCCGATGCAATGATGCTGAGCCACCATGATTATTAATAGGATCACAACATGTTAGATCACAAACTACTTATGATGTGCTTGTGTTTTTCTTTATATCAGACTTGTCTGCTTTATGTTAATTTCTATCACTTTCTAAATGATGACATGAATTTCTTTAATGTTTAGTACAAGATCCTGATTTTGGCCGTTTTGGTGCATTTGGGATCTCTTCCTCCAGCTGTGCATTTTCTCTGACAATTCAGGGTCACAATGTGGCAGCTAAAGAGAGCGAGAGTGATCCTTCGACAAATGTGTTCAGTCAACAACCACATCTGGGTCTGATGCGTCACGAAGGCCCTTCAAAAACAACAACAACAAAAAAATGTGATCCCGATCAGTGTGAAAAGTGTAGACAAGGATGTAATATTGAACGTCCAGATGGTTTCCAGGCAGAGACAGACGTGCAGTGGCTTGGCATTATCTTTAATTCATATCTGCTCAGCCGTTAGGCCCCGTCTCTCGGGCGCCACGAGACTCGCAACCAATTTATTACGGAAGAACAAAGTTCAGTCAGTGTCACTTTGGCTGGCACTTTTACTAATTTGTGTAAATAGTGTTGCTTATGATACAGTGCAACTTGGTGCAAGCTTTCTCTTACAATTGGAAATGACTTTTTTGGGATGTGTTGCCAGCAAGCTTGATGATGATGCTCAGAAGCCCAGTATGGTTCACGCCTCACTGAGTCATAGCAATCGCTAAGCTCTTTTTAATGACATGACACGCACCATTATTGTGGTCGACTTAGTCTCATATACCTGTTTACGTCTTGTGACATTGCCTGCTTAGTATTTATAGAACAACAAAGGGCATGAAAGCAAAAATATTAAGCATTTTTATTCTTTATTTTGACTTGTGGGATTTCTAGACCTTCTTATGATAAAGGATTGAAGCTAACCATTAACCATGCATTTGTTGTGTATTTGGAATACAAAGACAAAAGATGTTTAACATTCTGCTATCAGTATGTAGATGCTACTGTTTTACTGTAAGTAACAGAAGATCATACTACAGTTTGCAGGTTTTAAGTGTTGAAATGAACATGGATTTATTTTGGTCTAGATTTAGCCTCAGTAAATGGTGCCACACAAACATTGTCATATCCTGTGAGGCTTTAACATTTTGTAAAACTACAACTACAAATGTCAACGAATTTGTTGGTCTTTTGGGATAAACCAGTACAGAGTAGATTTTATGTGCATGTTTTTAAATAAAAATCTGAAAGGAATGGCCTGCTGACAACATTGATATCTGATCTTCTTTTCAAAATTTGGATAGAGTGTTTATGAATTTTCAAGTAAGATTTGCTACATATTTTCTGTTAGATTTGAACTTTGACCTCCACCTCAGTCTCAATTGTTTGTAGCCTCTAAGGTGTTTTCTTCCAGGATTTCCCTGTGCTTTTATCTCCCTATCAACTTTGAGCAGCTTTTCCGTCTTTGTTGAAGAAAAGCATCTCCACAGCACGACACAACCACCACCGTGGTGTGTTCAAGGTGATGGGAGGCTGTTGGGTTTTAACATTATATACTTCATCTGATTAGAGCACCTTCTCACAAGTATTTGCCGAGTCCTAAAGTTGTGGAAATTTTGAAATAGGACTTGTGATGGCTGACTTTCAGCAAGCTTTATTCCGATCATGAAAGTCTTATTTGTGTAGGTCTATATTGATTGCTGTCAACTGATTCTCGTTACAAAGCGTTACGATGGGTCATGGGCTACTTCTCTGATCAACGCTCCTTCTTCCTGGCTTGTTGGTTCAGGTAGACAATATTTCTTGGTAGTTTTCCAGTATACTCTCTTCAGATTCAAATGAAATATTGAGCAGCTGTAAGAGATGTTTAAAGCCTGAGATGTTGTTTTATAACCTAACAAAGCTTTAAACATCTCTACAAATATATTCCCGTCTGGATTTTATTTTATTTGGGGTATCAGTTTAAAGGTGGATTCCTTGTAAAAAGTCTAATAAAATAAATATAAGTTTTATATTACAATGCGAAAAATGTGACAAATTTGGAGGAGTGTGAGTATGTTTGCAAGTCAATGTGTGTTTGTAACTCTGTTTTGGTAAAGTTTAGTCTTCCAGTGCCAGTACTGATCAGAAGATGAGTTGATTACATTGGCTTCAGAAATTCAATGCGTCTGCTTTTTAGAAGCAACTGACAAACGTATGTTAATGCGTTGGCAGGATTTAAAAAGTGAAATGAGGCAGCCCATCTTCTCAGATCAGTCATGTGTCACAAAGCCAGAGCCCAGACTCTTTCCTCCCCTCTCCTCCACGGGGCTCGGGATGACCTCGATAATTAAGGGACAATTTTAAAATGCATTTCTAATTTTCTACCAGACTGAAAAGCTTTATCATGGAATGGCTGACACAAACCCTCCCCTTGAATGGAGGGTGACTCCTGGGCTTCCACTAAACTGGTCATGAATGCACAAACCATCTGTTTTTCTGGCCGTTTGTCAGTGTGAGCGTGGCGGAGGCAGCTGTCGGAGTGTCCCTTGGTTTGAATGATGGAGCACACAACCATTGTTTCTCTCGGTAGAGGCTTTGTGAGCTCTGGCTTGTCCTGCTCATGCAGCCCTGCAACCGAACAAGGCAGGAGATGGTTTCTGTTGATGCACCACCAGTCACCAAGTTGCCAGGAAGACACAATCAGAGCAGAAGACATCGACTTGGATGGAGGAACAAGAAATTATCTGAGCAAATGAAATGAATAAGAAGGAAAAGAAAATGGGGAAATGGACAGAAAGGATGTGGTGAGGACAGTAAGGAGGAGAGGAAGGTGTATGGCCAGGGAGTGCATTGTGTTGGTGAATGAGGATCTGGGGCATTGTGTGCTGGCCAATCTGTAGCTCAGTGGGTGAGGTTGTCAGGAGCCAGAGCCAAGGATGAGAGCCAGAGGGCCACAAGAGAGAGGTGAGAGCAACCAGCAGGGCTGAGGATGCTGCAGGACTCACTGAAAGCAAGAAAAATAAAACGCATGAGTGCAAAGACACAGAATCATAGCTGGAACAGTTAAAATTACCTGAATAAATAGAAGTAGTTGTGTTTTTAAGTCTCCAGAGTGAAGTATCTTCATTTAATTTTAAAGAGACAAAAGATTAAACATATGCAAGATTATTCAACAAAAAAAAATCTGATCACTTCGATCTCTAGCACCTCATTTTGCCCTGTGAAGACTGAGCAAAATTTCTAAAAGCTAATGTTGGATTGCTTGGTAGAATCAATCTAAACAGAATCAAAGTTATTATTCTTAAAGGACATAAACTATCAGTCACTTTTGTTCTTTGGATTAGGCAGATGTACATCAAGCAAAACCCAATAAAGAAACGACTCTCTGGACAGAAATTACCCACAGAACTTACCTGAAGTTGAGCACCTTTTCAGAAACCACGTATCCTGGACACAAACCGCTTAGACTTTCACCCTTAGGTCGGTTCTACACTACAGAGCGCTATTTGCAAAAATCAGCTGCCACAGATTCAGTTTCTTCCCCCAGGCTGTTTTTCTGATGGACAGAGAGACAGCCGATCTATCTACCATCGACTTATCGATGGTGGATCGATACCTTGCCTATTAGCTCTAAATCAACTTTGTCTTGGTTCTGCTTTATTTTGAGAAAAGCAGAACCAAAGTCAAATTCCTTGGTACATTTTGATTCTAAAAACGGGTTAATACAGCTCATTATACTTAGCATAATAGTACACAATGTCAGTCTACTATTTCCTTTTTCTAATTGAACTCCCTATAGATACTTTCTCTTTCCACTCTGATAGGATTTAACTTTTTATTTGAAATTGAGAGTGACTGTTATCCCCTATATGGCCAGCCTGACCTAATTTCATATATTGGCCGGGCTGATGCACTTGACCGGAAACGACACGCTGTGATTTTAAGAGTACAGAGTGTGTGGGGGTTTAAAACAGGCAACGCATCCCTGTCCATATGTAATATGACAGTAGACCACCATGCACAAAGGTGAATAATTGAAGGATTAACTTTAAAAGACATATAAATTACCTCAATAAAGAGGAATTCTTGAAAAATCAAAGTTAAAAAAAATGATTATCTGCTAAAGTCAACATGCTGTGTATATTGGATCTGTTATAAAAACATTAGTGGCAAGTTTAACTTGCAAAACATTGCAGATTCATTACAAAAATCATGGAAAAATGTGAGCCAAAAGTGACATTTGCTGAGCAGTTTGTTTTAATTGTATTTTACCAAGTGAATAATTACAGTGGTTACTGCCTCAGTCCACCCACCCCAAGTATTAATGATGCAACATGGTCCAATCAAAACATTACAAGTTTCCTATCAAAGGAAGGTCTGTCTCACAAAGCGTTATCGAGTAGCATATGTGTCTTAGTCGTGTGAATAAATGTAAAGTGTCATCATGAACTTGAATATAGTAAAGCTGCACAATCGGTAGCATTGTCGCTTTGCAGGAAAAAGATCTGCAAGGAGTTTGCATCTTCAGCCTGAATGCCTGGGTTCTCTCTGGGTACCCCAGCTTCCTCCCAAAAACAATCCTGAAACATGACTGTTAGGTTTATTAAACTCTCTATATTGGTCTAATGTGTGTATGTGTGTGTTTGACCCTTCTCTCTCTGTGTTGCCCTGTGATAGACTGATGACCTGACCGGAGTGTTCCCCACCTGGAGATACCCACCCAGTGGCCCAGCAAGGATAAGTTGGTATATATGAATGTTCAACCTATTGCTGTTTTATATGTATGTTCAAGACTCTTATTTTGAGGAAGTGAGGGAAGTAGGTATAGCTACTTCCTGTTGTGTAGATTACGTCATCTGATGAGAGTAGTGAAAACGTGGACCCGTTTTAGCCGAGATTGAGAAAATGTCAAGTGTCAAGAACTGGGAACTCAAAACCTCTTGATTACAATTTTTACCAATCGTGCTACTGTTAAGAAAAATTAGGTACAAATCAAGTTATAGATTCAAGTATTTCACCGTCTTGTCGCCTCTGGTTGGACATTATTATTCATACTAAACATCTGCTGTTTTTTTTTGTGAAATCATAATTGATGTGTTCTCTGATGATACAGAAAAAGCTTTTTTGTTAAGAAACATCTTAGATTCAAATGCTTGATTGAATTCGTCTGTATAGTACTAAGCTGTAAATATGTCACTATGTTTACCACTAGACTTTTATGACTAGAATAAAGTATCATGATACCAGATTAAATCAAGCTGTATTTTAGTTTATACTTGATTTACAGACATTTTTCTGGTCCTTGATCATTTCTATTTCTACGTCTCAGTTTAGACCACTTTTAGACCAAGCTCTGTCTAAACCTGGACACATTTAAAGGTCTACATTGATCTGATTTATTTGTAAACAACCAGGTCTATTGCAGGTTACAAATCAGGACTTCCGTCAGCGATCCTTTTGAATCTTTTCTTTGTAATGGTTCAGTGATGTAGGCTGTGGGCTGGTAGAGCTCATGGTGGTAAAGCAGAGTTTAGCAGAAAGCAGTTGTGTCCTCTCACACGGCAGTCTGAGCCCAGCGTTTTTCTGTAGCCCCCAGGCATCTGAGCACCCAGCAGTGCCGCCGCCCGTGCCCAGCCCCTCCTCAGCCCCTCCTCAGCCCCTCCCCATCTGCGTGTCACAAGTCAGATCTCGTTAGGCATGACGGCTCTCTGATGTGGACAAATTGTCACTAACGGGGGAACCTGGAGAACAGAGTTTTGGGTATTTTAAGTGGGAAAAAATGTTTAGAGAGGGCAGAGATGTGGAACATTTATGTAGTTTTCTGTGGTCGACTTTTTTTTTTGTCAAAGAAGTCATAACATTTGTTATTTAACTACCTGTTTTCCATTTACAAATAGTTATTCATCATAGCACCAAAAGTGAATAGAAATCCAGCAAAATAAAAAGTACTTTGCTCTGAATCAGACCAAGATTCTTGTTTAAGTTGTTTGAAAAACCGTTTAATAGACTCTCAGGCACTCATTCATGATCTCCCACCTTTGTCTGTCCACTTTGAAAGCCGACAATAGGCGGTGTGGTGCCAGAACGGAGCCTCTTTTTAATGCTCAATAGGCCAAGAGGGCCTGAGCATCAACACCAGCCTTTTAAGAGCGGGGCTGTGGAAGCATATGGAGCTCCAAATAAAATTCAGATCAAGCACAATGATAGCTGAGGTCTGCTTTGTATTTGGACAGGCAAGTGAAAAGGGGGCGGCGAGGAAAGTTAGATCCCCCCTTAATAAGACGGCCAAGCATGAGCAAATGAATGCAGCGTTTGCTGACAGAGGGTGCATTTTTAGGTGTAGGACGAAAGTTTAGTAGTTATTCAAACGGAGCTCTATGTTACTTCAACAGAACCTCTTCATCCTCTAAGTTTTTTTTATTTTATTTTATTTACCTTTCTGCACCTTCAATTCATAATCTAAATTTAAATTGAAAGACAATGAATAAACTGATAAACAAATCCTCTGATTGCTACTGCACTCTGTGTGGATGTCATATGGAGAGGAAGAGGTGTTAGGAAATTTTTTCTTTCCTCATGCCTTTTTCCCCTCCCTCTTTTTTTCACACTTGCAGAATCTGCGGCCTTTGAAGGACTTGTGAAGCCGAAGGCGTCCCGTTGCTCAATCAAACAGATTAAGTCAGTCAGACAAGCGGCGATCTGTCCCATTCAATAAAGTTACTTTTGTCATGCTGGATCTCACAGGGCCTCATATATGGATAACACTGAGCTCTGACATGTCACTGTTTTACAGCACTGTGCGCGGACATGGATCAGATTCTAGCTTGCTGACTTTGCTTATTGGACCTTAATGGTGCTATTTTACTAAAATGCGGATTTTATGGCCGACTTCCAAAACGACTGATTTCTTTAAGACATGCTTCAGGGTTAAAGATGAAACCATAAAGAAAAACACTGAGATGATAAATTTTTTCTAATAATGAAAAGTTCAGTACATATCATTTCTTCTGTGGTGGCATGAGGCAGTAATGAGGACATCTGTTTTCATATGGTCCTTGACACGTAGCACCAGAAATTTGATGTCATCCTGTCCAAACTGGTACATGGCTGGCAGACAACATGGCATCCTTTGATTGGTTCTGACAAGTCAGTGACAGCTCTGGAGGTGAGGATGCATGACAAAGGGCAAGCAGAGGATGAGGGGAGAACACGACGACGTCTTTTACCCACAAAACTCACAGTAACCTCCGCTGGCCTCCTCTTTTAGCTTGTTGGCACCTACAAACGCTCATCAAATCATCCTCATGATGAAGCAAGTCTCAGTTTTATTACTTGATATTCCATTTTTATTGATCTTCAATCTTCTCGTTAAAGGCTACTTTTTTTTTAACTTCTGTTTTGCACATGTTCACTTGTGATTTGGCACTTCGACTAATGATCATGTTAAGAGGCAGTTGTGACTTTCTTCTTTGGTACTTCATGTAAAAATAAGTAAAAAGTTTTCACAAACTTTTATAATTTAGCTTAATTGTTTTGTTAATAACATTTATAGAGACAAGCAATTACCGAAAGCATTTACATTTGATCTAAAAGTATAACCTAACTTGAGTGGTACGTCCTGTGGCACTGAACGAATTTAATTTGAATTGGATTGTTTTGGACATTCATGTTCCCTATTATAAATGACATTATAATTTCAAAACTGCTTTTAGTTTTTAATAAAGGTAATTTTGTCCTATGTAAAAACATAGGAAGATCTAGTACATTTAATTAAAAAGAAAGAAATCTGTAGGAGGAAGACAGTTTTTTTGGACCATAAATGTGAAAAACTTGGCTTTGCTTTTTTCTTTTTATCTTGGAGTCTGTCATTCTAGCCCTTGAGTGCCATTATTTTCCTACGTTTGGATGCATTCCTGCCATAAATACCTAAATCAAAAGGCTGAATTACCTCCTTAGCATGTCAGCGAGTTTTGCAAACATGACCCTGATTGCCATCGTTGATTGAGGCACCTTGGAACAGGGATGAAACCATAAGTTGTAGGTCAGTGACACTGGTAAACAGTAGATGTGGATTTGACCTGAGCCTCATGATCACTCACTTGCTGGTTGATGAACTAAAATAATAAAGTAAAAAATATTTGACTAAAGTAGGTACAAGCTAAAAACTCTCTGTTTTCTGAGGTTAAACTTGACAGTTATATGCGTACAACATAGAAACAACATATCTAATCAAACAAAGTAGCACAGTTATAAATGCTACTATAAAAACTGAAGCTTTTTAAAATATAATCAGATTGCAAAACAATACTAAACTCAAAGTGTAACATAATTTTCTGTGTCTGGGACTGCAGATAGTAATTAGCTTGTGAGGCTAAAACCTGGAATAAAACATATTTTCCTTTGAGTTTAATGACAAATAAGCTAAATGAAACAAATAACCAGACAAAGGCTCCAACATTGTGAAGCTGATAAAGGTTAATGCAGCCATGCAAACAAGGTTTAAAAACTACTGAGTTTTTAAACTTGAATTGAAGGTATCATTTTTTATCCTTCATTTACTTTTTCACTTTGCCTTTTAGAGAGGCAAGACTTTCAACTAAATTCATTTTTATCTCAATTATTATTTTTATGTTTAGTTGCAACAACTTTAAAAAAAAATACAAAGCCTTGGAAATTTCTCGGAACAATCATTTGCATCTTAATTTTATATTCGCAGTGATGTACAGACTCACATTTAAAGAAATTGTATCTTTGTCAAAATACTTGCAGATCCGACTGAATACCAGCCTCTGTGGTTTATAGCTGGTATTAACTGGATCTCTGATTTAAATATGGCCACCTGTCATCATGAAAATCAAAGGCTGCCACGCTTTTGCGCACAGCTGAGCCCTGTGGGAGCCAACAAAGCCTCCTCAAAACTGAGTATGCAACAGATTTTTGGCAATGATATCCTCTTATCATTTTTTTATCCTCTCCCACACATAAAAGGGAATCCTCTGTTCAGCACAAGAGATCTTTATTGGAGCTGCTAATGGGGGAAAAGGCTCCTATTAAACAAACTGACATTTTATTGTAGGGCACGATGACTGCATTAGGAGTTTGTGTCTACTGGGTTCATGAGGCAAATTGGATGGCTGTTTTCCCCTCATGTGGCCAGTCTCCAGTGTGACCTTGCATTAGTGCATATGCTCACAGCAGGGTCACTGGTTGAGGGCATGATCTGTCAGCCTTTGTTTATGAAACGCAGACAGCACAAGCCTGTAAGATAACATATTTCATGCAATTAGTGGTGTGCTGTACTTTATTTTTACACACAGCATCACAGTAAACAACATTGTATTGTAACATTTCTTTAGGAATGTGCGTGTGAAGGCTTGCTTTAAAAACAGAAATTATACCTTTTTAAAGTATTGGATGTCCATTTTAAATTTCTTTAAATTTTCTTCTTAAGATCTTTTTGTCTACTTAAACTCACTTAAGATTCTCCTTAAAAATTAGAGGCTGTGAGAAGTTCAACCCTAATCTGTCACTAAACTTGAAGTTGATATTCACAGATGCTCTTCTTAAAATTTGACTGACCTTGAGCTGTTTTGAAAAGAATTTAGTCTATAAATTTGCAAAACTAGTAGAAAAATACCCTCAGAGGACTTGCAGTAAAAGGTGGTTCAATCAAGTACTGACTCAGAGCTTCAAATACAAATGCACACGTTACTTTGGATTTTTATTTGTAAAATAAAAATCCAATTTAAAAAAAAAACTGCCATGAGTTTTTTTTTAAATTCTACAGCAAATAATATATTTCTTTAGATGTATTCATGTAAATACATTTTTTAAAAACATGATAACTATAATTCCTTGACAAAAAAAGAAGTAATGTCGAAGTTCAACACTGAAAATTTATTGATTTTTTTTTAGCTAAATCAAAATAAAATGGAAAGTGCATAAAATTACAAATTTATGAAATATTTATTGTTCTGGATCCAATTTATTTTCTTTACAGTAAATAAAAGAATAAACCATCATTCTTTTTCAGTTGCTCATTTCATAGCCTTAAAAAAAATGTAAACGTCTAAGAAAAAGAGTTTTAATGAAATTTGTTGCCTGGAAATGCCTCAGCTTGAGATGTGTACCACTCAGATCTGTCCACTTCTCAGACAAGCTGGTGTTTACATGACTGAGATGGCTTCGATATGATAGAGACGGGTTGACAGAGTCTGTCAGCGCGTAGTCGGCAGCAGCTCTGACGGCGGGCGCCCTCTGACAGTCGCTCTATAAGGCTTGGTAACCAGCCTTTTTCCTGGGAGGTGTTCACTGTCACTGTGCATTGTGAGCGCCTGGCAGCCGTATTTCTCCAGGCTGTCAATCTCCACAGACACTAACCTGCCATGTTAGATTTGACCTCCAGAGGAGAGATTACTGTCCAGGCTTTGGAGGCTTTCCTCATTTTTACTCTACTATGGAGGGTTACCTTTGTGGGATGATGCAGAAATGTATGCAATTTTCTCCCTAATTCAACCTTAAGCCTGCCTCAGTGGTGCTGTTTTTCATTAAAACGGCTTGTGATAAAGTTGTAATTTGAAGGCTTCACTTTTATTTTTTCGCTCATTATGTTATTTTAAATATCCCTCTATTGTATGCGGCGTTGTGAGAATGTTGTGTTGCATAGTAGCGCTGCATATTCTTGATTTGACAGAGTTGAGTTTTTGGACAAAGACATTGGCTGTGACTTTGATGCAATATGTGAGTGGGAGGCTTCAGAGACGCCTGTTAATTAATGCAGTTACACGATAACTCTCAGCACAACTAGTACAGGGACAAGACTAAATAAGCCATCACTGGTTGTATTTTGGGAGATGATATTTATTGCATGAGTGTTTTAAGCCATGAGATATAAGGGAAGTATGCAACAACAGAATCACATGAGTCAAAGTTCTGCAAAGGACCAGAAAATTAAGTTAAAAAAATTAGATTCTGTTAAATGTGCTTCATTGTATCAAAACCTCATTTAACTCATGGTTAAGCTCGACAAATCTGTTGTAGAAGGAAATCTAAGAAATATAAAACTACAATGACCTGATTGCACAAGTACACTCTTGAACTAACACTACATTTTGCAGGTAATATTTTTTGCATTAATTTCAGCATTCTTTCATAAAGGACTCTTATATCTTTATCAGATTTACTTCTTGATTTCTAAACTAACTTCCGGTGTAGTCTCTATTTTGTTGATTTGGATTCATGCTTGGACTAACTTTGATGCTGAAAGTGACATTTTATTGTGAGTTTTCAAACTGCACATCATGTTAAACACACCAGCTCCTGCAGAAAAACCTGTTACAAGTTACAAAAGACCTGAGAAAGAACTTTTAATCTCTAAATGTGCAAAGCTTCTACAGAAATATGTCAAAACACCTGCAGGTGTAGTTGTCATTAATGTTGGCTCTGAAACAAAAATGTTGAAAAATGTTTATAATTTTTTCTTTCACTTCACAGCTATTTACTGCTTTGTGTTGCAGGAAATCTACATAAAAATAAATCAATGTTTGTATTTGTAATATGACAAATTATGAAAAAGTTCACTGGTTCTGCATACTGTTGCAAGGCCCTGTACTGTGGGTTAAAATGTATTGATTTTGGATTTTCTTTTCCCAGATGCTACATTTCATTTTGTATATTTATGTAGTATTGTGACAGAGGAATTATACTGGTTCTGTTTAAGCAGAACCAGCTTCATAATCAGAGGCTAGTTGGGAACATAATGATGTTGTTTGAGATGAGGAGATAGGCCATCACATGTAAATTTACAGCTCTCTCTGTCTTATCATAAATTGACCTGGTGCCTGTGAGCGGGCTGTTATACCCTCACATAAAATCTCTGGTTATGGTCTGTGTTCTGTTTAGCCTTTGAGAGAAACGTGCCATCGCTGCCCGGCGTATTTCTGACCATGAAAATTATAATATGGAACAAAGATTAAAATGAAATTATCGTGGCCTGAAGACATTTACCCTCCTTGTTGAGTCACATTGTACGACGTTACAGGAAGTGGTGAAAAAAAAAAGGGTCCTGGTCTTCAAGAATAATGATAATACATTAGGCTGGGAGTGTGCTGGTATTATTGCTGTACATTATGTATGTTCCATTTATACTAGCTCACACGACCCGACCACTGCTGACGGATAGGTCATTACTCCCTGCATCGCTGAACACTTATCAGGGCCCGCTGCTGTTTATGGCCAGAATGAAGAGCACTTGTCAGTCAAGGTCACTGCTTTGTGTGTCCTTTTTAATAGTTCCTTCTTCACAGTTGTTGAACTTTGTGTGCTGGCTTGAGCCCCTGTTCATGAGCCAGCTTTGGCAGGGAGGATAAAGGGGTAGACCTGGATGTTTGAAGTGGAGTTCTAGTAAAAGGTTATATGTATTTATTATCTTACCTCCAGTAGATAACTCCGTTGGTTCCCTCATTTGCTATAAATATAGATTACATAGACTGAAGCTAGCTGGTAGTCTGAGACAGAGGGGAAGACAAAAGCACCTTAAGATAATCTAGTCTAAGGAAATGTCCACTTTCAGGAAATTTTAGCTCCAGCTTTCTGGACCAACTACAGCTGATAACTCTTTTGGCATCTTTATTTAGTAGAAAGTTTAGTTGGACTCGGTGGCTGAAGCTAAAAGGTAATTGGACAGATGTCAAGACCACAGACAGATATTTGTCTCCTTAAAAGTGCAAAATTTTTTATACATAACAGCAGCTTAGTCAAACACTATTTTATCAATGATGTTATTCTTTTTTTTTTTTTTTTGCTTTTCCCAATGCTTTAATTTTTTATCACTTAGTCTTAGTGGAAATAGCTCATATACTTTGTCCATGAAATGTCTTTCAAACAGAGCATTGCAAAACCTACTACATCCATTTTTTGTTTTATAAAAAACAAAAATCTGTCTGATGCAAATGTAATGTAACAAATGTTCATAAAATAGCTTTTGGATAAAGTTGATATAAAATGCTAGAAATGTTTTGGACCTTCTCTGACCAGCCTTTAGCTTCAGCCTAAATGAAGACTGTGAGAAAGATATTAGCTATTTATGCCTGTCAAATGACCTCACTTCAAAGTTATATCCTTTTTTTAAATTCTGTTATGTAGAAAACCCCGACATCAACAACTGTGAAGTGGTGCAAATTTCAGTCAAAAGAGCAGAGGTCAGCTTATACAGTGAGAAACATAAGTAGATTTGTTTGCTTCAGATATTAGAGGAAACTAAGATAGGGCTTCTGAAAATAGAATATGCTGCAGCCAGCAAGCCATATTTCAGTGTTTGCTTGCACGTCTGGCTGTGTGTGTGTTAGCGTAGGAGTGTATGATAAGTTTGGGTGACAGGGTCCTAAGAGTCTGCTCTAACTGCAGGGCCAATGCTAATGCATGGCTGGTTGCGTTACACCAGCTAGTGCAGAAATCAGAAATGGCCCACAGAGCAGTGCAGGGTTTGGCCCAGGGACAAAATAGATTTGTCTTGCCTTGTTTGATTTTTCTCTAAGCCGTAAGCATCTAGTATTTGTCATTTGTGCACCAGAATCCTGTATGCTGTAGCACTGTACTGTAGCAAAACCACTCAGTTGTTATTCAGGCTGCTTAGGTAAAAAGGCCTGCCCCATGGTAACTGTCAATGTTGTTTTATGTTGAGTGCTGCACTTAATTTCTCCATCTAGCATTTGTAAATATTCTGGGCCTAAAGTTAATAAAGTCAGAATTATTTTTAATGCAAATATTCAAATTAGTTTACTACTGGTAGTGGTACAGTTCAACTACCAGTGCTAAGAAAACTGGCATTTGATAACACTACCAAAAATATATATTTTTAAGACAATATATTTTTCTTGAAATGTATTTTAGAAAAAATTAATTTTCTTAAAATCAAAGTAGAAACAAATTGTGACTTTATTAATTTTAGGCTCAGAATATTTACAAATGCTATTTCTGTGATGGAGAAATTAAGTGCAGAAGGAAAACCCCAGATCAGCACTCAACATAAAACAACATTGACAGTTACCATGGGGCAGGCCTTTTTACCTAAGCAGCCTGAATAACAACTGAGTGGTTTTGCTACAGTACATAGATTAGATCTTTTTTTAAAACAATGCTTTGTTTTTCTTCCTATAAAAACCACTCCAAGTTACATTATTCTGTATTTCTTTGATATAAAAAGTCAATTATGAAGCTTTGTGGACTCTTTGCTATTCTTTTCCATAGACAGAACTTCTGGCTCAGTATTTCCATGAACTGGGTTAATCTGTCTTTTAAAGCATCTTGAGGTGACAGAAAACCACAAAACTGCTGAAATCCCGACTTCTTCTAAATCCAGGTTAAAAAGTAATTTGCTTAGAGTTAGAAAATAAATTCATTCTGTTCTTTTACAACTTTTCATTATTTCTCTGCCACTGTAATTTGTTGTTTCTTTTTCTTTGTTGCTGAAATGTGCCTTAAAAATAGCTTTACATAAATGTTGTTTTCTTAAAAGTCCCACTTCAGCTTTACCCTCTGTCACAACCTTATTTTTCCTCTCCCATCATAAATCTGAACTAGTGATAGTTCACAAGGTCCTTTTTATTCTTATCCCTTTTCCTGTTTTTTCACCCAATTTAATTTATGGTGCTCACCTTACAGCCCTTACACATCCACCCCCTCCACTGAACGACTCTCAGCTGTAAAAGTGAACAGTTCCTATTTCTCTGCTTTGATGCAATGCTGACAGGAGTCACTTTGATATACTCTGGAGAATGAAATTTAGATCTATCCTGCTTTCCCCTCTTCCCGAGGCTTTATCTTTGCCAACATTGGGTGCTGTCATCTCGCAGCGCTTTCTGATGTTGGTGACGCTCAGCTGTTATGACAGGTGCTGGAGAGCAGACCCACTGGTTTAGTGAGATGGCAACATTTCTCCAGGTACAGTGCCGAAATGTGTCAGGGCATTATCAGTGAGTTCATCCCATTCTGATAGTCTGATATATTATAAAAACATTGATCAAAATGGTCAAAAAGGAAAATGAACTTCATTTCCCGGCAAATGTCACCTCAAGATGCTTTAAAAGACAGATTAACCCGGTTCATGGAAATACTGAGCCAGGAGTTCTGTCTATGGAAAAGAATAGCAAAGAGTCCACAAAGCTTCATAAATGACTTTTTATATCAAAGAAACACAGAATAATGTAACTTGGAGTGGTTTTTATAGGAAGAAAAACAAAGCATTGTTTTAAAAAAAGATCCAATCTATGTAATTCAAGGAGTGCATGAAGTTAATGGCACCAATTCCTCTTTCAATATCTCCATCAAGAAAACATGTATAAACACCGAAGTGCTAAGATATACATTCAATGAAAAGAAAAACAGAGAAAGGAAATAAAGGTCAATGTACATGTAGAGTAGAAAATGAAAACATCAGAGCTACGAAAAGTAATAATTTCTTGTTATATCTCACTAATTTTATTTTAATATCAAACTTTATGGCATATCTCGAAGTTAGCGTTTTCCACAGGAGAATTTTGTAACAGTTTTTGCAGTATTATGATATATGTAAAGTTAATTAAAGATAGATAATCTACTGCAAAATCACCAAATTAAAAATATTATTTTAATCTCACATCCAGTCATCAAAAACTGATACTCACAGGAAACGAAGGAAACCAGTATTATTGCGCTATCACACTGTCTCTTCCTCTAACGGTTTAGATTCTGTGGCTGAAGGAATAAACAAACTTGAGACGGAAGCTACTTGCAGCGGTCCACTGATCTAGGCTATGTGATGCACTGCGGGAGCCCAAAGGGCGTGTGTTCACAGTGTTTCCTGGATTAGACACCTTGGTATGGCCTGTGGAGAGATGTTCATAGTCTGCTGTTCACACAATCTGTCTGCTACAGCTGAGCTGCCCTTTGCCAACAGGCCTGAAGACAGGACGGATAGATTTAGATCTTCATGTCGCAGTTCCCTTCCCCGTTCAATATTTTTGTGGTTGTTTGGCAAATTTATTTCTGAAGATGTGTTTGCTCTTCCAACTATAGTTGTTGGTTCATGACAATCGGTATCTTCACCAAATTCATGTGAGTTTTTATGATGGAGTAAAGCTTGTGCGTTCATTCTATCTGATAAGCTCTCTGATTAGTTACAGAACGACCAGGCATTTTAGTCCAAAATAGTGCAGTACACACTTTATCAAACCTATTGTTTCATCATACACGCACACGCAACTATGTTGACATACTCATCTGTCACTCGGAAAACCGCCACAGGCTGCGGCCTTGGCACAAAGACGTTCTCTGAGCTGAGTGAAGATGCTCGGAGCCAAGATGCGCCCAGTCAAAATGTTACAAATTTCACATGCCAGAATTGACAAGAACAAGCGTTGATTTGAGAAGAAATGATGTTGAAGCAACTCCAACACTATAGATGCATGTTACAAAGAGGCTCTGCATGTTTTTGACAACTGTCTAACTCGCTGTTTGCTTTAGCTATCCATTGAAAACTAAAGAAATATTAAATGTGTATGATTTAAAACCAGCTGGATGATTGAGTAGTTAATTGTGCAAATAGAAAATAACAACTCTTTGTTTTCTCTCCATGACAGTGACTGCCAAAAACCACCTTCTGCCTCTAAAATTAGGTCTACCAAAAGAGCTGCAGCAGTAAAGATCTAATGAGAACCCATGTGCGCTGGGTGTGGTCTAGAAGGAGTATTTACGTCTAAGCAGGAGCTGTAAGTAATCATTATTATCATTATTTTGCATCTGCATTCGTTCAAGAAACAGCTGTTGAACTTTGAGCAATATATAAAGTGGCAGGGCCTGGAGTTGTTCTTGTTCGTTCGGCAAACTTAGCTCTGACATGATGGCTTCTGGCAGAGTTTTGTGCTGAACTCAACATCTGTGACAATCGTCAGCACCACTGACCAGTTCTCTCCCTGTGCCTCTTTCTCTCTTGTGTTTACATGTTTCTCCTTCTCCATCCTCCATCTTTCCCTGCCTTCCAGGATTGCCCTGTGTGGAGGGGGGTAAAGACAAACGCAGAAAAAGTGGGAAAAACGGGAACCTTAGATGTCACTGGATCTGTTTTGTCTGCCAGAACCCATCTCCATCACTGCCACATCAGCTGGTACCAAGGTTGTGAGGTCGTCCAAACATCTGGCCCCTCTGCTATGTTTATGAGGTCGGTGGGTAGAATCTGTCACAGACACCGCCACCTTCAGTGTCTCTGACTATGAAAACGAGACAAAACACTACGATCAGTTTAGATCAGTTTATAACCGATGGCATACAATAAATCTGCTGGAAGTTAATTAGTCTTATAATACACAAAGTATAATTATTTTTGGTAATGAAACTTAATTCATTTCAATCTGATTTTTAAATGTGCATTTTCAGCTCAAAAACTGCATAATTTTCTGGGGATATTGCTAAATCCCAGCTGTTTCCATAGCAGCAGCTATGCCCCAAACATGAAAATAGGGTATAAATTTATCCCTGCTAGCGAGATAGGACTTCCAGGAATTCAGGTGTTAAGTATTTCTGACTAGCAGAACAGCTGTTCACCTTCCGGTTTAAACTTTTAAACTTCTCTGCCTTTCGTATTTCTGATTTGTTATTAAACTGGGTGTGTTTTCGGTACAGGAACCTTTTTCAGGTACTAGAGTATCATTCTGGGGTCATTATTATTGCCCCTGGAGTTCCACTGCACTTCTAATGGAAAAAACATTTTGCCCCAAGAAGGAATGTACCCCAGAAAATGGTCAGAAGGGAGTACTTATTTGATGGAGTTTTAGAGAGTGCTAAGCATTTTGATTTTAATCATACCAGATTATAATAAAGCATGTCTTTTTTTCGTTCACTTTAACCAAATAGGTTTCATATTATAAACATCTGGTTATAAGCCAAAACATGAGTAACTCCTTCAACTGAAGTTATGTTTTAGGGTTTTAAATGGTTTATGTTCTGAGACATAAATAAAAACAAGCACAATCCTTGTTGCTCCTTTACAAACTGAAGCAGCCAAGACGCTGCCACAGCTGTTCGCTCGTGCCTTATTTATGAAATATCTTTGAACGTTACAGACCTCCTTCAAATATCACAACTTATGACTGCTGAACTCCCAAGATCTGTCTGCTGTGCTCATTTTTCAAAGATGACTAGCCCAGACA
Organism: Girardinus metallicus; assembly: GCA_903067095.1. Classification (NCBI taxonomy): domain Eukaryota; kingdom Metazoa; phylum Chordata; class Actinopteri; order Cyprinodontiformes; family Poeciliidae; genus Girardinus; species Girardinus metallicus. The sequence continues at coordinate 16,526 of CAEGAE010019188.1, read as the reverse complement.
AAGTGACTAAATTTATTTAGTTTGTTAAAGTTCCAGTTCTCTATTCATCTGGAATAACTTTACTTAAAGGGGGAGTATAATATTTTTGCGAGGCACATAAAACTATTATATAGCATAATCAAATAACTCGCTTACCTTCAGCTGCTATGAAAAACCTGCATATATCAAACAAATTTGACTTCCCCAATGCGATGACTTGAAATTGGTCTCTGTCTCTTTAAGAAGCTCCCTCTCTTTAAAGCGTTTAGGCATCCCCAGAAGTTTGAAAAATTTCTCAAACATTCATTAATATCGGAGTGTCCTTTTCCTTTCACTTTATAGTTCTGCACAACTTTGTAAAGTCCCATAGCAGCATAACTACTTTTGCGGAGTGCTGTAGTTTGCAGAAAATGCCGAAAACAGTTTTTGGTTTCTTTCTCTAACACAACAAAGTCATGGACCTAAACAGTGTAGGTGAACCAAGTATGTGAGCAGGATGATTTAGTCGCATGTGAGCACCTGTCCCTTTGTGTCTGGTCCCAGGGAAGTTTGAGCAGCAGCCGGCGCTGTGATGTCCGGGGCTCTTAGGGGTCAGGACAGGAATTATTGAACAGAGGGTGGCTGACAGAGGGGGCTGGCACTGGGACCAAACAGATGTTGCAATCATAAAGAAATACACAACCACTGAATTAAATATGAAGAGAGCAGAGCATGAATCGAGGATGGTCTGGACTTTGTCTCTTCTGTTTTTTAAACGGCAGCAGCTTTTCTGAATTTTGAAAATGAGCCATTGGACTAATGGTTGCCAGGTGAGAACCAGGTGAATTATACTTAAATTATGCAGCTGCCTGAAAATGAAATTTTAAGAAAGCCTTAAAAAGCATTTTGCATGTAGACAGCTGTTCGGGACATACTGCAGATTCATTATTCAGGAACAGGGGTCTCTGGACGCGGCACGGTTATGTCAAAGTGTTTTAAGGCATTTATGCCACAACGGCTCAGCGATGAAATCTGTAAAAAAGAGAGGAATCTGACAGAATGTCCTCTGAACATTGTTTTACTGTGGGTATTTTGTTTTTCCGTCATTTTTACAGGCAGTCTCACTCACAAGGAATCATGGGTCTGTCTGAATATTTGATGCCAGCCAAGGCTTGTTTTTAGAGACGAATCTTTTTTTCCCTTCAGATAAATTGGAAATTGAATATGGCTTCCAGATAATTGCAGATTTTAATATAAAACTGTGGTACCTTTTGGAAAAGCAGCAAAGATGCCCGTCATAACTGGAGCAGCTGAAGAAATCCACAACTCAGGTGGGAGAATCTGTCAACAGGACAAATATTAGTCCTTTACGCAAGCGACAATTTGTAGTTTGCCACAAACAATGAAAAGAATAAAGCAAATTCTTGTTAAATACAACAAAAATGTTACTTTTTAGCCCCCATATCTATGAAATAAACAAATGCATCACCTTTAACAGTTCATCCCCATAGTGGAACATTAGGAGTGTAGTGACACACTTATTTGTACCAAATATGTCCGGTTCAACCATGTCTGTTTGGTACCCACATCAACAAGTACAGTTTGTTTTGAACCTGAATACCTGCAGAGTATTTATTTATATTTCAAAGCTAAGTATCAAGGCAACAGAGAGATCTCCCTAAAATCACTAAACTCTCAGGAAGATTTGTCAAGCAGAAATGGAGAAAGAAAGAGAGAAGGAAAGGAAGAAAGAAAGAAAAGAAAAGAGTTTTAAATTACCTTTATTTCACACTCCTTATGTCAAACAAGCAAACTATAATGCAAAATCAGAAAGGAAAAATTAAAGATGCCTCATCCAACAAACACAAAACATACCCAACTTGCTTATAAAGACATCAATATTTTTTGTCATCTTAAAAAACTCAAACTCCACACGAATTCGAGCAATTACTAGTTTCTGAAATAATACACAAGCATCATCTGTTTGTTGGCCGTAACTTTTGTTTCTCCTCGATAACCATATTGCCAGTTTTGCCGTCCCAGAAATAAAATTTAACAAAGTATGAATCCATTTCTTTCTTGCACAACACCGTGGACCATAAATGAAAATACATTTAGAAATAAAGAAAGAAACAAAGAAACAAAGAAAGAATGAGAAGAAGAAAGCCAAAACTTTATGTCGGTACTCGTCGTACAGTGTGGTTTGATTCAGATTCACTTTGCTCTTCACTTATCTGGATTACTCACATCAAAACAGCTCAAGTCTAAATCCTGCTGCCTGGAGCTTTCAATCAATCCAAAACACTGCATAGGCGACTCCACAGTAGACTGAATCTGTGTCCGTTTGACTAGAAGGGATTTCCCAACAAGCGCACTTTCATGGTGCATTCAAGTACATCCTTATAAACTTTTTTTATTCTCAAATATCTGCACAGTCCAACTATCCATCCATCCATCCATCCATGGTTGGACCCTTAGATAATATCCTTCAGTACATATGAAAATAATCCCAAGACTTCTTATGAAACTAAAATGGATTTTAGGAAAAATCAATTATTTGTTCTTTTTTGACAGGAAAAGAAACATTGTTTTTTAAAGAATAGATATCAGGGACGTCAAATCAGTCTGAAGTATCTCAGTTTGCTCTGCTTGTTTAGCTTGAAACCATAGCCCACCATTCTGGATCAATTCATGGGGTGTGTTTCAAGCAGAAATTCACCTCCTGCTTTTATCTAGGAACTCATCGTTATCCATCAAATAACCACTATCCTCTACTTCACTCTGCTGCAAAAGTTGATTAAATCACACATCATAAGTTTAAAATTAATGAAAAGCTTTTGAAATTCCTAAAAATCCACTGTCCTATTTTGTTATAGATTTTTTTCAACCTAAAATTTACTATTTGAAAAGACTAATCTCTTATTCTTTACTTTAAGAAAAATACGACCTTTCATATTTAAGTCGAGTCCGTGACAATTAAAAAAAAACAATTACACCTGCTTAGCTCTGAGCGTTTCCAGTGGAACCCGGCTATGAAAACTGCAGCGGCGGCTATAAAGAGAGAAAACCAAAGGGGTCATGTAAGTATTTATTCACTCCTTCATGTCTCTTTGTGAGAAACGGAGCAACTAGGGACACAACCGCAGCGGGGTCATTGTGAATTCTTGGCAGAGGGATGAGGGACGCCATTAAAAAGGCAAATGTGATTAATTTTTAGTGGGAAAGCTCTTGTGTTTGGCAATTGTCAGGGAGATCAGGCTAAAGGGATGTGACACAGAAATTACTCTCCCTCCCAGGCTTCAAATGTGTCTCGTCACTCTGAGGAAATATCGGCGAGACGGAGAGGCTGACAAAAACACTCTCATCTAATAGACTTTTTGTATGGAGCTCAAGTGGTGAGATTGTGGCTGAAGACCACCAAGAGATCTATTACTCATAAATCTCAGATTGCTTGTAATTTATTGGATCTGTAGAAGCGGGAGAGATGCAATATCGTCTCATCTTCCTCGGGAAAAAAGCATGAATTATCTGAATTTTGTTCTCAGTCAGTGTTTTTCCGTAAACCTGGTCAAACTGAGACTCTTCCCCCCTACAGAGTGACATTTTCCAGGCAACACAATGGCACAAGCCACACTCCAACACTTTCCTGAACGCGGCGGGGCTGCAGCACTTCCTTTGCTCTGCAGTTGTCTCTTTGAATAAAATACTAATAGCAAAGGACAGGACCCAGGTCACACTAAAGGTTATGTCTTTTCCCATTTCATACAGTCGAGGGTTACTGCTCTTTATAAATTAAATATAATTATTTTGATTGGCAAAAATATCTGAAAGTAATAGTGTCCTGTTAACACACGTTAAACTTTGCACTGTGCTGCCACCACCAGGAGATCATATGTTCAAGTTATTATGCTGTGTTAGTTTTCCACCACTTTTTTTGCATGTAAAATAAAAATTGTAATTATGGTCTCATTTGATCACAGCATTTTTGTCCGTATAGTTCCTGCGTCCCCTTTATGCCTGCTTCTAAACAGAAAACATGGCTTCTTTTCAGCAAAGGCCAGATTTGTGGCGTTAAAGACCAGAGTCTCGTCAACAGATTCTCCTGTTTGAGCTGCAGCTTCTTCAACGTTACCAAGAGGTGTCTTTGCTGCTTTTCTGATTAATGTTCTCCTTCCTCAGTCTGTTAGCTTAGGTGGTAGTTTTGTAGTTCTGTAAAATTCTCCAATTTTCAGGTTATCAAATTTAGCAGAGCTCCAAAAAATGTTCAGAGCTTGGGATGTTGTTTAACGTCCTTACCCTGCTTTTACCTTCTCCACAGCCTTCTCCTTAATGGGTCTGCTGTTTTATCTGTTTGACCTTCACGGTTCTGCTTGTTCTCTAATGTCATCCGAGGCCTTCAGAGAAGAGAATCTATTTCCTAATTAGGGGACTTGTAATGCCAGTGGTTATCAGCTTGAAGGAGGTTCAACACAAACACACTATTGTTGTGTCATCTGATGTGCACTGAAGTTTTTGCACGCAGTCTTACAAAATGTGAAAAAAATTCTGTCAGTAATACTTTTACAATTCAGTATATAAGCCAGTATTTTTAGCTATACTTACCATGATAATGTTAAATCATTTGAACAAATCTTATTTCTTTCTTTGTTATTGCACATTGCCATTTGATCCTTTATATGAAAATCAAACAAGAGCAGTCATAAGATGGCTGGACTTATGGAGGGTGACCAGTTCTTTTGAATAACTTTTTAATACTAAGTCATGTTTTGTTGTAGTCACAGCTCAAACTCTTTTCCATCCTGAAAATATATGCAGCTCTTTTAACTAACATAATGGTCTCTAAACGTGGCATGGTTCATTCACTGAAAGTTGGGGAAAAAAAACCTTATTGTCAAGAAGTTTTAAGCTGTCAGAGATCACAGTCTCACAATCCCTTTGTGCTTGTAATCGTGGATTAGGTTTTGGTTTACATGTCTTCCTCGCAGCATTACAGTCCCACATCCACAGGCGGATGACACTTTGCTCCACATAGTGATGTGGTTTACTTAGAGGTAAAGCAGCTCACGTCCCTGTGTCCCATTACCATGACCACCTTGAGATAAATGGCTCTTTCTCGCTGCTGCCATAAGGTTTTATATCAAGCGACATGTGTTGACTATCTGACTGCAGGTTATATTGTTGCTGCTGAAATAAAACAATCACTTTCAGCGCCGTTTACAAAGCGCCTGCCCGTGGTGTGTGTAGCACCAGGCCGACCCGTGCACGCGGTGTTTATAGATGTAAGGAAAGAACAGTGGCAGGTGACAGGTTAACTCTGCTGCATAAATTTCTGGGCCGTGTATGATGTAGCTCTGTGATCCTGTGGTCCTTGATTAGATCTGAGCTAGTAAATATCCTGTGATTAATCAAAAGGGCTTGTTCTGCGTGTAGCGTCTCCGTGTCACCTTCACAGTCGGGGAGCAGGGCCGTCTTGTTTACCCCACTTGTATCTCTTCAGGCCCCAGCCTTATTTCATCACAGCTCACAGAGGAGGGATGTAAAGGTTCCTACAAAACAAAAAATCCATAAAAAAAGTTGGACTATGTGAGTGATTTTGGTCACAAAGAAAACAATTAATTGCATCTGTAATTAATATATTTGTTGTGTATTCAATCCTTTAGTTATTTAGTTATCAGTCAATCAGGCTGAACAGATTTACTTTATCGGCTCTGAATGGTGATCTCAAGGTGCAGAAAATAATAGTTATTTCTTAGTAAAATCCACAAAAACAGAAAATTCTCACTTTTTATAGTCTCCACATGCAACATAAAACAATGTATTTTTTTGAATACATCTTTGAAAATGTTCTAATAATCTCTTTATTGTCTTTTGGTTGAAAACACTTCTTATGATTAATGTTGTTTGCATTTTCAAAAATAAGCTAGTGTGTATTGTAACCTTGTGAAATAAAAATTGGACCAGCCCACAGCAGCTCAAACCTAAAATAAAATAAACTGTTGCTACACACAGATACAGTGGCAGAAATATTTATAGCTCTTGAAATGTCAGATTAATGTTCTGAAAAATGTGATGTGGAAGGAATATGATGCATGCTTTTATCCATACTTCTAAAATGACGAGTACAACTGTTAACGTTGCTGCTGCCGCTAGTCTGGAGGAGCATCCAAGAATCAAAGTAACACTCCAGATATGTTTTTTGATAAGGAAATAACATAACATAATGTAAAGCAAAAAATAGCTGAATTTACATGATAGCTCTCATCCTTTAAGAACTATAATTTATTAAAGACAGCCTATGTAGAGAATGGAATAACCTGCTCTGGTCTCAATGAGCTCAAAATATTTTTTGGGCTACATGCAAAATACTTTGTGGAAGAAAATTACCACAGCTTGAAAACACCATTGCCACAGTGACAACTGGCAGTGGCAGCATCATACTGCGAGGATGCTTTCTTCAGGAGAAACATCACCGGATAATCCTGGAAAAAAATCTGTTAGAGGCTGCAAAAGTAGCGAGATCGAGGCAGATTTACACCTTCCTGTTCGACATCCAATCGGACTGAGTTTCATCTATTTTTAAAAGAAGAATGAATCAAGCATTGACTCAGGAGAGCTGAAAACATACACACATTTTTTACTTGTAAAAAAAACTATGAAAATATGAAATGACGCTGAAGTTTTATTGTTATAACGTGGCCAAATTTGAAAAAACTCAGAGGCTATTAATGATTTATCATGGCACTGAACATACAGCAGCACTATTAGTTCAAACAAGCAGGCTTTAAGCTCAAATTACTGAATATAAAACAATCTTTATCCTTTATGTGCAGCATAATTAGCTCCCAGCATTGACAATATCCCCTGGTAACACTGTCTGCACAACCTCTTTACATCCATGAAACATGTTCAACCAAAGGCTAACATGATCATGGGTGATTACAGTAATTAATAGACTGAACTAATTACTTTAGCCAGTTGACGTTCAGTGCTTAATCCTGAGCTTGTCCAGCCCGTATCAAATCTTTCCTAATTAACCACTCTACTGTGTTTCCTGTTATAAATGCTGCAGTCCTAGTTATCACCTGAATGAGGGGAAAAATACTTTCTTTGACAATCAGCCCCCTTTAAGAATTCAATTGGAAAATACATTCTGATGTTGTTCAAAAACCACAATTTAAGCAATTGTTGCACCCATTCGCTGATGACCCCATTCACTGTCATCCAAAGACAATCTTTGAGACATGCATGTCATGTTAATAAAAGCTCTAAAGAGTACGGACCCTTCCACCGCAGAACAAGTCCAGACCTGTCTGGGAATATAGATCTCTAATTGCTTTTGTGAGGTGGTGCCACAGAACTGTGCTTCCCACGTGTCAGATCTGCCAAATCCCAGCGCACATCACTGTCAATAAACTGGAGAAATCTCCCTAACAAGCTTGCGATTACATAAATCTATAGTCACTCTGGCACCCTGGAGACTGAACGACTTTCAAGGAGACTTCATGTTTGATGTTCGGTAGCTTGATTGCACTTCGGGAAAAAAAAAAAGAAAAAAAAAAAAGAAAGAAAAGCTACTGTATTGGGAAAGTGTCCAAACAGTCTAGTTTTGCTAATTTTGTCACGATTTTAAAGCCAGACCCTGAGAGCGTGAGGCTTTGGGATGAAGTTTCTGAAGGCTTTGCGAAGGGGTGTGAGTGAATTTGACAGGCTCGGTGAAATATGCCACGCTCAACCCTTTTTTCATTATAGGAGCAGGGACAAAAAATGCAAATCTGCGGTCCTCCCTCATGAGGTCATTAGAGAAGTGATATCTCAAACAACTGAGTCATAACGACAGAGAAAATTAATTCATTCTCCATCTGATCAAATTCAAATATCTTTCCAAAACTATGTTTTTCGATGCTGTCTAAAATCCCTGTTTGCATGGCTTCACTGTTCACATCTGTGATCATCAGAGCAGTAACCACATCCTGAGCAGAATGACTGATAGACTGGATCTGTCTTATGGCCTTCTCTTAAGAGGTGATGAATTGGCTTAATGGTGGGTGGAGCACACAGAGAGAGGAGAGAGTGGGGGTATTAAACGACATGGTTTTATAGCCTATCAGCATTGTCATACTGCTGCTGTAATTTTTTTTCTGCACCATAAGGCGGGCTGGATATTAGGCACTAAGCTTGGTTAAACACATTTACAAATGCTGCCTCTTGCTGCCGTGTGTCACCACCAGCAAGGAAGGCTGCCTGGAGACTTTATGACTATGTTTATCTAAGACTAAAAGGAGACTTTTTGTGTTACATTTTATAAGCTTACAATGCTTACAAGCACTTATAAATGAAATGTGAGGTTTTTTTTTTGCAAAGATCCAAGCTGGTTCCCTCATAGTTTCTACACGGTGTAACTTCTAGTGTCAGATTACACTTAATAATTGTTGAATCCTGAAGGTGTGCTGTGTCGAGCTAACGCTAGGATCCCATAGGCAGACACGATCACCAGCTTGGTCATACAGTGATAATCCGGTCTGGAACTGGACTTTTGTGGTTGTTATACATGATCCTCCAAATACAACACCTTGCAAAAGTATTAAGACTCTTTTAACTTTCTGCAAATTTTGTCACTTTTCAACCTCAAACTTCAGTGTATTTGGTTAGGATTTAATGTGACAGACCAACGCTTTTTATAGTAAAGTGGAAGAAAAAAGATACATGGTTTACAAGATCTATTCCAAATAAAAACCTGAGAAGTGTAGGGTGCTTTTATATTCAGTCTGCCTGAATCTGTAGTGTACAGAAACACCTACAGATGTCGTTAAGCCTACCAGCTCTGTTCTTCAGCACGAAGCAAAGCAGATGAGCTCACATTAATGCTAATCACACACTGTTATTATGAGCATATTTGCATTCATTTCAACATAATCTCTTTTTTTCTTATATAACTTTAAAATGCACTCATGGTTAAACTTCAGGAATGAGTCTTCAGTCGTGTGAAGACACATTTAATAAAACTATGTTTGTTCGGACTCCCTCCAACATGCTGCGAACCAGCAGCCGTAAACAGTGTGACAGGTGAGCCCCATTAGGGTGATCTTCCCCTCAAGTATTTACCAGCCTGTTTTTACCACAACTCATTATTTGGGATGAATTAGCGGGCTGATTATGGTGATATGTTGTCATTTGTAAATGAGCGTGGCGCACCTGTCAGTGAGACTCATTTGCTAATAACAAGGATCCACTGAATAAGTAACATCCTCTCTAATTTCAGCTCACTCCTTAGCCGTCTGCTTTGTATCACTCTGCCATTTTCTTCCCCCTCCTCAGGTTCTGTTCAGTGTCAAATCTAACGAGTATCTCACAATGCCGATTGCTTCAGAATGACTTTGCTTCAGCATTTGATTTCATTTTACTGCTGTTTTTCTGGTAGTGGTATTGTAGAACTTAAGACAAAGTTGAAACCAGATTTTTACACTCACTGTAGAAAGTCACATCTTTTTTCTCGCTGTCTGACATCAGTTCAAACTAAACATGTACGGTTTCAGATCACTTAGGATTGTAACATTATTTCTATTTGCTGACATTTTTCTAATGGCTGAATTTTTTTTTTGTGAGACTGAGATCTGGATTTTGTGTTTGCCACTCCTGAACAATGTCCTTAAACTATTTTTGATGGATTTGGTTTGGAGCTTTCTCCTGTTTTATTGCTGTAACAATCAAAGATAAATCCCAAATAGTCAAGTTTTTTTTATTTTCTGCCTTAACTTTAAAATAAATGCAAAAAAAGTAACGCTGTTCACTGACAACTTAGTGTGACGCTTTTAATTTGTTAAATCTGGCCATAATAACAACAACATTATCTTGAAATCTCTGTTTAGATGCAGTTTATAAGATTACTGGTCGTGTATTATCACTTAGATGTTAGTTTAAATATTTAGGGTAAAATAAGCCAAAATCAGACCTGCAGAAACACAGGCTCATGGAAACTGAGTCGTTGGATGGATCTGTGATCCAAGACTGACGTCAGTATCGGGTCTGGTGCCGATACTACATCAGATCGCTTCCATGACTAGAACCTCGTCATGGCAAGTGCGATTTCCGTCTCAACAGTTCTCTCATAAAACAACTTGATGATACGTCACCTTGGCCCTTTTAAGCACCTTAATGAAGTATTTGTACCGCCAAGGCCACCTCTTAATGTAATTGTATTTTTTTATTTGCTTCAGCTCATCTTTTTTTAAACTCTAAGACTCTAAATTCGCCCTGTAAGTGGTCACAGTGACAGTAAATGATTGGTTTCACAGGAAGGTTGCTCCACTCCCACATCTCTTTGTCCTCCTCCCCACTCGTCTCCCAGCAAACTTTACACTGAAGCTGCTCTCATTACAGCACAAATTACAGATGCCTATTGGTCCTCATTAGTGGCCACTGATCCTTGGCTCGGCCCATGTCTTAACATCTTTTAATTATATTTCTGGAAATCTAATCAATGTTATAACTCAGATTAATCCCCCCCTTTGCACTTATTTTCTCCCCTTTCATTTCATGATGTGCTTGGCTCGAAGGCTCTTCTGAGGCTGCCAGCCTGCCAGGTTTGTGACATGAGAGGTGAGGAGACCTTGAAGTGCTCCTACTGGAAGGACAAAGTGGATAAATGAGTGGATTTTACACTTAAAATGCGGGCTTTAAACACGCTTACAAAATATAATAGTTTCAACACAGATATAGGTGACTGTAATTTGAGTGGTGTTACCTGTCAGGGTCAAACAGAGACGGAAGGCCTCTTAGTTTTTCCTTTAAATGCCATGTAAAGCTTTTGCTCTCCAGCCAGGCGCTGTGGTGTGATGTGAAGTGAAAGCCAAGGCAGGGTTTGGCACTGGACGGCCATTTTGTGTCTGGTCTGATGCGTGGTTTCACTGGGTGTCACATTGGCTACATATCACAGTCAGCTGTGGAGGCGGGCAAAGCTGCAGGTCTCATCAGAGCAAGTTCACAGAAAACAAAAAATTAAGACTGCATGAATTTAAAGATAAGCTTGGAGAACATACGGCGTGACATTGAAATAATGTTTCACCTACATGAGTTTTAATTAAATTAGCAGTTTTACTCACCGATATTAAAAACGGAGATGCATTTTGTGGCCAATTTCAGATCACCAATATTTTAAAGTTCTGAACTGCTGGTGCAGAAAATAGCTGATTCTGATTTGTCTCTAATATACAGTTAAAAATAACTTTTTTATTTGCTACTTACTCAATTAGTTAAAAACTGAAATATCTTGACAGTATATTTTAAATGTAAAATTAAGTTTTTGGAAAACAGAACTAAAGCATAAATAAAGAAGAACAGTAGTTTCTGATGTCACATTTCAGAGCCGCAGTCGCTGCTGTGTGTTAAATTCTTATGTCAGTCACTATTTATTTTAACTATACAGGAGCCTCAAAAGGCTTTCTGTTTCAAACAATCATTAATTATTTATGTTAGGACGAGGGGCAATTACACACCCGGTGTGTTTGTGGGTGTGAAAGAGAGAGAGAAAAGGTAATAGTTTCTCTGCAATTAATCAGGATTTGCCCTTTACTAAATGTCAAATTAGCATGTTTATCATTGCACATAAGTGTCTTTTTGTAGCATAAATAGATGTTCAAAACGATAGTATGATAAATCCTTTTGAGTTTCCCCTGATTTTATTTCTAAATGACTCATTAATACTGAAAATAATTACATTTAAGTTTTTTTTTTCTTCTCAGTAACAACATCAACACAGAAGATTGCTGCTGTTAATGTTGCCTGTTTGCATTTGTCCAGTGACGAGAAAAATATATATTTTCCTTTCACAATTTTTTATTTTTTTTCTTAAATACAATACTACTGCTGTTTCAGTGACCACGTTTTATCCCATAATGGACAAAAATAGCAGAGCTGCATTATTCCAATGCATGCTTTGTTTTTTTTTTTTTTTTTTTGTTTGCCCACTATCAACCTCTACCACATAGACGGACAGTTGCAGAAACGTACCAGACAGGCAGGCTTCCCCACTGTGGTGCTGCAGTAGTCAGAGCCAGGTGCAGGAAGAACGGGGAATAAGGTTGTGTTTATTAGCAGCTCCCTTGGTGTTCTCTAAATTGCCTTGTTTGCTCGGCACAAGCACACAAACAGATGCTGTCCTCTCTGCTCTGGGTAATTCTTGTGGTCTCTGGGTATTTACCGAAAGGCCCACCCGTACCACGCACAAACACACAGCATCATTTGTGCCAGTGCACACAACCTCTGCACACACACAGACACACATCTGACCAGAGGACTTGCAGAAACACATTTGTGTGTGAAATTTGTGGTACAGTGTGATTCACGTAAAGAAGAAGAAAAAGAAGACATTGTCACTCCAGATAAGTAATTGGATGATTTACCCCTATATAGCTGACCTCACAGTCTGCAACCATCTCAGGGACACAATTTCACTCTTATTAAGAAAATCTGCATTTAGGAGGGACCAATGCTATCAGTCGAAATTAATCTTCTTTGACTGATCCCTAATGTGACCACAGTCATCAAGTAATTATTGTCTGGATGGCTGTGCACCAGCCTCATAACCACCATCCACCCCCCACACACACATCCGAGCCAGTCCTGGTGTGTGAATCCCTCAGCAGCAGGCTGGTTACAGTGGCCACGGCGGGCGTGTCATTAAGCAGTTGATCAGTGAGTCATGATTGGCCTGCCCTGTATTATTGTGATTAACGTCCAGCCAGCAGACGACTGTCCTGTTGTCACCAGCGATACAGCCTTTGATTTTGAGACTCTCTGGGTTGAAGCTGGTACTTTGGATGTTCAGAGCACACACACGTTTCTTCTCATTTCATCAGTCACAAAACTGTGTGCATGCAAAGTGTGCAGCGCTTTTCCCGTGCAGCTCTGTTTTGTCTGTGTGTCTGCTCCGATTAGCTGACCCACCTCCTCTTTTTTGCAGCTTGCAGGCTGCGTTGCATTGCATGCCCATTGGCCTACATGTCTTTTGTCTCTACATGCAGTTAAATCCAAAACCTCTCCTTTTTATTGTCCTATGCACTGTTGTTAAAATTCACCCAATAAAATTGTCATAACAATCTCCATACATTTTATTTTTGGCTTAACCAAAGTGTTGCTTAGTATATATCATGTTTTGTTTTGTTTTTTTTACCTGCTAAGAGGCGCTTAAATACAATTGTTAAATTCCAATCAGTTATTAACATTTACTCAGTGAACAAAATGTGTTACTACAAAATTTCTAAGATCATATCAATTTAATTATTATAATTAATCATGTTCTAACTAGTCTGGTTTATGTAAAGTTGTACTTCAGACACAGTTCATAACATTCGTCAGTTAAATTTGTTAGAAAAGATCTGCATGATGAACAGTTTGGCTAGGGCTTTTTTTCTTCAGTGAATGAACTTTACTGAAATAATTTTAAACTTTTTAAAACACTTATCTGACAAAGTTCCATGTAAACTTTAGGGAATTAGTCATTATTTTAATAATTTATCAGACCCTAGTGTCTACATTGAAGTTGTTTATATTGAATTTCTACAAAAAAGTAGCATTAATCAGAATGACATTTCACTGTGTAGATTTCCTAAGAAATCTATCCGTGGGACTCAAACTCAGGGCCTTCATGCTGCAAGACAACAGTGCTAAAGGAAGGCAGGAAGAAAAGATTTGTTTACAATCTTCATTCCCAAAAGCAAAAGATAAAAATTAAATGCTCTTATTTTATTGCAGTGATTTATTTGTGGCTAATGACAATTTTGTATTTACCTCCCACAACAATACCTGTTGCTTGTTAAGAGACAGTAAGCACAACATGTTTTCATTAATCCAGTTATACTATTAAAAGTCAGATTTGTTGTCAGTAGCTTTTTGAAAAAACAATTGCAACATGTGTCCGAAAACTTGCAAAGTATAATGAGAAAGTAAATAATTTTGCAAAAGAGCTGCTGCAAGATAGACAATCTTAGCTTTGAAAGGCATTGCTAATGGCCATAGTATTAGCGATGTTGCTAAAATATCTCAAGCTATAGATGAACTTAGTAAATCCAGTCTAACAAGATGATGTGTAAATGTTTCTTAGCCAACAGCTAAAATGTGTCACTTATTTGCTCAGCCTGCTACAGCAGCTAGCTTAGCTTAGCCTGAGTGCTAGACAGCAAAAGCTGGGTGCAAACTATGTTCTTGCTCTAATATGGAAACTTGTGACAAATTTTAACTTCTAGAAAGATGATAGATTATTTCAAAATATAACACTAGTCAGAATATCAGACTGAAAAAATATCCATTCATCCTTTCAAATTGTCTTCCACTTATTCCAGATCGAGTCTCATGTGTCACGTGGGGGAAAGGTTTAGGTTTAGAGTGCATGTTTGGGGAGTACTTTTTTTCTAAATTTAATTAGCTTATTTTGTTCAATTTAGCCTTGATTAAGTAATATTTTTACAAACTTGACTAAAATTTCAATTGGTTTAATAAATGATACTAAACATCGTAGTGGCTTATTCTTTTCTTTCAGACTACTTGATCAATTAAAACAATGTTACCACAGCTAATCAGTTTAAAGAAGGCAATCTAAGATGAAATGTAAATTTTTATTGGGCATCTTTTTACATCATACGAAGAGCAGATGGGGGTTATACTGGCATTGAGTCCCATTGTAAAGAAACAGATCTGAGTCTGTTTTTAACTTCTCGCTGCTGTCTAACCCACAACAGGGATGCATTTCAAATGGTTAACAAACCAAAGGAGTTAATTTGAGATTAAATAACTGCACTGATTTGTGTTTGTGTTTTTCACGATTTAGTTGTAACACTTGAGAAGCAGAAATCAGACTTTTCATGGATTTCATTCTTTCTTAATTACTCACTTAAACTCAGAACCCTTTCCTCCTGACTCTCATGTATTTGTGGGTAGAAAGAAGTCAGTTTTGATTACAAAGTAAACGCTGGAGCATCAGCCAAAAAAAAAAAAAAAAAAGATGGGGGCCTGGGGGGGTAACATGCTGATATGCATTCTATCAGGATGATTTATGCAAATTATGCACATTATTCCCGCAGGAATGTCTCTTCTGAAAGTGCCAGGATAAATTGCCGGAAATTAGCCATAAAATTCACTGTGCAGGGAGTGCGAGGTGAAGGCCGCCGAGGAGCCAAGGACATCGGGCTGTCGCAGTTACGCTTGGCCTGCCCTGCCTCCCTCCCGCCCCCCACACCCCACATGCTTTGGCATTCATGGCTGTTAAAGATCTCCGCTCAGACAGATACACCAAAGCCTCGAGTAGGCGCTCCGCACATCAGAAAGATCAGCCAAGCAAGTGTTGCACTAACGCCAGAGTTTCATGCTCCAGTAATGTGACAGATTTTCAATACAGTGAAGAGGATTATACTTTTTTTTACATCATGAACCCAAGTCCAACATGTAGATTCTTATGAATTCCCTAGAAATTTTTAAATTACTCTCATGGTTCTGCTAGTCTTTGAGGCTTTTGTTTACATTTAACAATATATTTTAATATTGAGAATGCACTCCCGTAGCAATCAGGTGACGAACTTTTGTCTGAACAAGATGTTTTTAATGTTGTCTTTATCAAAACATAAAATCTGAGCCTGTATTAGATGATGTCTTCTTGAAAGCTGCAGTGTGTGTTTGAAAGAAACAAAGGAGACGACGTGTGTGAGTGTGGTGAACTGAGCGGTGAGTAATTCTTGCTGTTACTGTGTCATCCTCAAGTCTTTATTTTAATGTGGAAGCCAGAGTTAATGAATATCACAGAGAGCAGATGAAAACCACATCGCCTTGACTCTAATGAACCTTGAGAGGGTCAGGATCTGCATTTTGATCGGGACGAGTGATCCATGTTGGAGCACAGACTCAAAACGCACAAAAACATTCACAGAGATCCAATCACGGTGTGGTTTTTACTTTCCTCTTATAGTTATGGCATTGAGCTCCTTGCTGCTTCTGCCTGTTCTTGTGATGCAGTGTGGCTGCTTGGTCATATCTACTCTAATAAAACACTATAGTACATTATCTGATTGTTAAGGTCACACAAATGGAAAGATCACAGCTGTCTTAGCTACTTTGCAGCCTTTGTACATACTGCTACTTTTTAGTCTTGAGGTTTTGAGGACACAGAAGCCTCCACGTTTCTTGGCCTCTTTGGTAAAAAGCCTATAAATAAATTTATTATTCATTTATTTGTTAATTTTCCTCAGAAAGCGCTTGAAAAATCAAAACTTTAATTTCAGCGCCTTCGTTCAGTAGGAAGAAAATGTCGCTTTAGGGCAGCGATTGTTTTTAACAAAATCACTGGTGCCAAAACTATTGGCACCCCAAACAATTCTTACAAAGTAAATGTAAAATTTGACGGGTTTTAATCGCAATCCAAGATTTTCATTTTGGGTTTTCAATAACATGTAACACAAAGGCTCGTATGTCTTTGATATTATTCAAAACGGGAAAGACCACAGAATATGGCAGTTAATTAAAGCAATGACATTTAGTCAGAAAACAACTTTGTAATAGAATAGGTTTTGTTTTATATATATATA
>CAEGAE010019185.1:0-36126 GCA_903067095.1 Girardinus metallicus | reverse complement strand
TAGATATCTATATCTATATCTATATCTATATATATATATATATATATATAGATATAGATATAGATATAGATATCTATCTATATATATAAATGGGAAAGGTCACATACCCATGCCTGACGTAGCAGAACCCTATGAACGAATTACAGTTTGGCTTCACCTCTAATTTTTAATACCATTGTGATTCCTACTTCTTTTAAGATCTCGTTGCCTTCGAAGTGTTTTCAGTGTTTTGTGATTATTTCCCTCTGTTCCCTGGGATGTTTCAGTTCTGTTCATTTCCCTTTCCATGTCAGGTGGTAGTTTTATCTCTACCGCAGATCTCCCCAGTTATTTGTTATGTAACATAGAATATATAGTTCCCTTTTCCATCATATGGATTTGTTTCATTTTTATTGCTCTGGTTTGAATCTTTTGTCTGGGACCTCCGGAGTAGATTACTGTAGTTCCTGTTTATTCCAGCAGTTGTTTCTTTTTTCAGGACCTTGGCCTTCCAGGGGTTACCTCACTAGACAGGATAACAGTGACCCATCATCCTCCAGTCCATTTGATGTCTGGCTGCCACCATGGACTGATGCCTGCCCCACAGGTCAAGGGTTGTGGGAAGGTTTCCTGTCCCTGTGTTAGGCGTACTTGATGCCTGGGGCAGACCAGAGTCCAGGCTTGGCCTGAACTGGGTTGGACCAGACTGGGTCAGGAAGAGCAGTGGCGGCAATGTTCCCAGAACCTTTTCAGCCTTTGGGCTCATGCTACTGTTCTTTACTGGAGACGTAACATCATGAAACCTGGGGCTATTGCAGCTTCCAGGG
Organism: Girardinus metallicus; assembly: GCA_903067095.1. Taxonomy (NCBI): domain Eukaryota; kingdom Metazoa; phylum Chordata; class Actinopteri; order Cyprinodontiformes; family Poeciliidae; genus Girardinus; species Girardinus metallicus. The sequence goes on along the minus strand of CAEGAE010019185.1, from coordinate 35,320 downwards.
TCGATGCTAGCTGCCACATGCTGCTCACTTCTGTTACACAAACCCACAAACACATGGAACTGCATTCATAATCAAAATGGTTAATGGTTATATGAAAACAAGTTTGTATTTCATCAATGTGGCCTGTCTGAATGTTGTTCAGTAACTTGATTCTGGATAATTCTGGACTGACTGCGGTTCTGTCTTCACAGAACAGAAACTCTAGGAAGGCTTTTATTTGCTTGTTGAAAAGATAACAGTAAATGCTGGTTAAGTGAAAGAAGCAAAAGTTAGTGATCAAGATTTTTTTTTCCAACTCCTGCAGTTGTAGAACTTGTCAAGACGTTTCTTCAGACCTCATTTTAAAGTCTTGGTCTTGTTTCAGTCTCAGACATGCTGGACACTCCAGTCTTGTGTTAAACTCCTGGCTGCATATAAATACAATAAAAACATTGTTTCACTGTGAAAACTTCAAGGGCGCCACCTGTGTTCTGACGTGCTGAGCATGAGAAGATGAGACGGATAACAAAATTTTCCTGTGCAAATATTGTATGCCAACTCCAACTCCAGTCTTTCAGATTTACTGCGCTGCAACTTTTAGATACATCCCTGCTCCGACACAGCTGAATCACACTCAATTACCTCCTCAGCATGTCATCAAGTTTGGCAAACTTGATGGCATACAAGCCATTAATTTGACACAGGTGTGTTGGTGCTGCATCTAAAACCAGCAGGACAGAAGCTGGAGACAGATATGCTTTCTGTCTAACACAGCCAGGAAGAAAGAATGCTAAGTCAGTCAAGACCTTCACCTTGATGTGTCGCCTCTGCTCAGTCTGCTTTCTGCTAATGCTGTCAGCTAACGCTTGTTGGGATGTATGTGCTCTCCAGAATTTTCCCGTTTAACTTGTCGGCAGTTCATCAGATTTTTTGGATAAGTGGTATGTTGAAGGTTTCCAGGTAAACAAGTTTGGGTTGTGAACTGAGGAAGTGAGGCGCACCAGTGGAACCAGTTAGTCTGGAGCCAAATTTACTGACCAACAACTACTGGTAGAAGTCAGTGTGGGACTGCAAAGTGTGGGAGAGCTAGCCCCCCAAGTACAATTGGAAATTGTACTTTGTCAAATATATACCAGTAATGTTTCAAACACCCATCCATACATCATAGGATTAAATTTATATTGACGTTTTACATTAATTACAAATTAACTTATTTAATCATGCATTAATCATATGTTGCGCGACAAAGATTAAGTCATTCACTAAAAATACTTCCAATATATTTAGTTATTGAAAGTGTAACTAAATAAATAAACTTATTTTCAGTTTAGTATAAGCTGAAAATAAGTCCAACACCTTAAGGATTTTATTAATAATGCTTCCAAGATTAGTTTTTTAAAACATGTCAAAAATACCACGAAAATAAAAAGAAAATGGCTGAATGACAACTTTGTCAAATTGTTAAGGAACCTTAAAACATTAACCAAAGATAATCTGTAGCCCTATTTCAGAATCCTAAATAAATAAATTTATCAAAAATAACCCAACTCCACTACGGAGTTCAGTAATGCAAACGAGGAAGTGGTAAAATAGACAAAACCTAAAAACCCAGTCTAGCAGTAAATTAACAGTCCTTCACAAAAGGATCCAATCAACCTGAATGTCAAGCAACACGTCGCTGAATTTTCATTGAGTTTTTGGGATATAAAAGGCTCCAGCCAATCACAGCCATCAGTGAGCAACTTACTGACGGCTGTAAGTTATACACAGTGGCTGGATGAATGAACGTTACTCACTTGTTGAAGCTACGTTTTCTAGTTTAATGTTTCCTTTTGTGGTAAGCCCTGGTACAGGCTAACCACATTGATACTCTTGAAAATGACCTCACAGAGTCAGTCTTTCCTCTCTCAAAGCTTGACTCTGAGGTTAGTTAGTCTTGACAACACTAACTTCTCCTATACATTAAACTTTAAAGGGCTGGTAGACATAACACACTCTGCCTTAGTTCATGCACAGTGGTTTATTCAGGGATGTTCTGAGGTATGCTTTGACATCTGAGCAAAACACAGCTTTGTAGTGTTTACTTATGAACAAGAGAGAAAACTTACACACAACTAAAGAGGAGGGAAGGAACTGTTTCCATCGAGGGAATCAAAGTAACTGGATTCAAGTCGACAACATGAAATAAAGTGTATGAAATAAACTGCAGTATAATAAGATTTCAGTTGGACCTGCTCAGATTTACTGTGAACATTTGTTGAGAACTGGGCTGTTAAGTTAATTAAGTTGAATTCAGTCTCTTTCTTTGGTTTTCACTCTCTGGTTAGCTAGTTTTAGCCACAGAGATTTCTTGGCTGCATCTAAAGCTCTAGTTTAAAACCATTATAATTTGACCAAATACATTAAAATGATGCAAATAGCCACATAAGAGGGAGAAGACACTCATAATGATGTGTAAAAACAGCCGCTAATAATCCCACTTTGTATCATAAGTTAGAAGTGAAGGCGGGTTATGCAGTAAAATGCCATCTGTCAGATCAGGATCTTCTACATGCTCAGAAATGACTCCCCTAGTAAAATAAAAAGCTGTAAAACAATGTCCTTGTCTTTTAACCATGTCATTTTTATTGACCTGCAGCTCTCTTCTTAAATGATTTGACATTTTAAAAATAAAATTAATGAATTATTAATATATGAGCACCAGATATAAAGTTTATTCAAAAACTAAAAAGCAGATAATTTAATACCCTAAATGAATAAGGATGTTACAGTTGATGAAAAAGGTCAAAAAGGGACGAGTTCCCCCACTCCCTTTTTTTTTGCTATTAGAATAACATAATCTCTGCTGTGGGCCATAAAAGTAAAATAAATGTATGAATTATGTGCATATGTGTCCCTTGGGCAGTTATGACCAGATGTGTTCATTTCGTCTTATTAGTGTTTGCATGACTGCTCTTTAAACTCCAGGAGCACTTGGCATTTGCACTTAACATTTGTACATACCACATAGAAATGTAAATTATGCAAATTCAGCCATCTATTGTCCTTTCTCATTCACACACTTTTTTCTTGCACTCTTTTCATAATTTCTCTCCTTTTTGTTTTTACCCATATTTTATTGCAACACATTCTCTTTAGTGTTGTACTCCAGAAGTAGTTTTTCACTTTTTAAAACATGTCAAAAATACCACGAAAATAATCCACTGGGCATAAGACAAGGTTATGATGACATGACAGTATTATGAAAAAAATATGACCATTTCATTACACTCCTGGAATTTAAAAATTAGCATAACTTAACCAATCATTTTCTAATAGAATTGTCCCAATAATAAAAACTAGACTGATGTTTAGAACTGATATTTGTTTCCATCTTGTTGCTGTTTCAATAGTGTCAGAAGAGTAAGAATGTTCCTATAATATGTATAATTGTGGTAAATGTTGCTTATCGCAGCAATAATAATGTCAGATATTAATATTGGCATTGGCCCAAAATTTCATACTGGTGTATTCTTACTTATACATAAATCATTACCTTAAATAATTTAATTGAAAATACAAACTACATTTTCATACATTCATGTAGGTTTGAGTTGCCTTGGTTTCTAGACATTTCTCCTGAGCTGAGACGGGGCGCTGCTCTCTGACCTCCAGGTGTCTTTAGTCTGAAATGCTCCCCTGAGTATCGACAAAAATGCTTTCCGATTTATCTCGTCCTCCTGCGGCTCGCGAGGACACGAGGTTTGCACAATGACAGGAGTGAATAGTCACACAGTATCTCTCCATCGCACACACACAGACACACACGCGCGTCAGAGTGGCCTCCAGTCAAGCGTATCTCATTGGCCTTCTGTTTGACTTCCCATTCAGCTTGGTGAGTGTGCGAGAGATCCAGATGGAGATGGGTTTCTAATTATGGGACAGTTGTTGTTTTTATTATTATTTTATCGTTGTTTTTACTGCTCACTAAACTGAAAATGAAGAGTGGAGAAATGAGTTGAGGAGGGAAGGATGAAAAGAAAGCAAGATTTGAGAAGGAAGTGGAACGAAGGAGAGGTAAAACAGGCAGCAAGTATCGATTAAATGGAGAGAGAAAAGCTGGGATTGAAATAAAAAGCAGAGAAAAACAAGATGGATACAAAGCAAATGTAAGATAATGAAAAAGCAAGTGAAGGAGACGAGGTCCAAGGAAAGCTGCGATGTAACAAGGAGGGGAGGAGAAAAATAGAGGAGGCATATATCAGGAAGACAGCTGAGATTTTATTTATGCAAGAAGAAGAGAAGTGAGAAATGACAAAATAAATAAGTCAAATCAGAGAATTGTGGAAAGACAAACTCCACGAAGAGAGAGGAGAGCCGAGACACGGTGGAGGGAAGAGAGGATAAGTAGAAAGCAAGGTCACCCGTGTCGAGTCTGAGGAGTAAAGCAGAGCACATTAAATGATGTCGAGACTCCTTCAAGTCAGATAAAAGCATGACAAAAAGACAAATAAGTTGTAAAAGTCAAGTTGAAAACCAGGGAAGGAGACAAAGTGAGGAGGCGAGAGAACACAGAGGGGATGTTGAAAGCAAGGAAAAAAGAATTGTTGAGTGGGAAATATGGAAGACAAGATTAGAACAAAAGTCTAACACAGTTGAAAGATAAGGACGGCATGAATTGGACAAGAGGAAAAAAGGGAGGTTTTTAAAAATGGGGGAAAAAAGAATGATGAGAAAAATGACAACACTAAATTATGAAAGACTTGCTGCAAATAACCACAGGAGAGGAGGAGTGCAAGGAACAAAAGAGAAGGTGGAGAGTAAAAATGAGCTGGAGGATCAGTGAAGGCAACGGATAGAGCTTCAGAAAAGTCTTAGCTATTGTTGCAGAGAGATTAAAAGGGTTAGAGAAAGAGGTAAAAAAAAAAAAAAAACAAGTAAAAGTGAAAAGAAAATTTTGCATACAGTTACAGAGGCCAGGGAACAAATGCAAATATTCTGAAACGGAGCTGGTGATGAAGATACTCAGGCAGAATGAAGGACAAATCTGTCTACTGAAGCTCAGAGTATCTGTGTTTCACTGACTTATTCAAGAAACAAATAATCAACTTTGAGTTGATGTTACTTCTTGGAATTTTGAGATGTTTTGCACAGTGCTACGATTTAGGGAATGATGATCCGAAGTACCAGCTGGGAGTTTCAGTAAAAGCCTTTTTAAACTGATTGTTATTGGAGCTCTGAGCTAAGCTCGCCAAATCTCTGAGAACCTAAATGTACCTTACATTTTCAGAACATTTTTACAGATTTTTTCTTCATTTATTTGACAATCCTAATAACAAAGTGTTTTTAACAAGCAACATTCCAAATGAAAGTTAAGATTGTATTGTGATATGGAAACCTGGATAGAGAGCAGCTGAAACGTCATTAAACTATACAGTGGTTAAGGTAAAGAGCTCTTTTAATTTAATGTGAGAGAAACTTTTCCCATACTGTATTGTCTTGGTGGGACTGAAGCTGCATTAAACTGTGCAACAAGCTAAACTACTAAAGAGTCACATCCTAACAAAAATATGCTAGATTTATCATGATGTACTTTAAAAAAAAATGTTATGTACTTTCTAAGCTGCATTTTCTTTCAAATATTTTAGCACTTTCGAAAAAATCCAGTGAATCAATAAATTTATCATGCTCCACAGAAAAATCCACAAACACTGAACCACAAATAGGTGGGGGTCCACTGGAGTACAGCATCAGGAAGCTCATTGGTATTTGAATCAAGTGTTTACCCAATCACAATGCTAATGTAGACCACAAAATACTGAAATATAAAGCTAATTAAAAGAGATGAGACTTCACGCATTTACTTTATGCACTTTTTTATGTCATGAGTTTAGCTTCAATCCTGGCAGATTCCTTTTCCTGAAAAGACTTGGATCCGTATTAGCCTACCTTTACACAAGACCGTTTTTTTGGAAACTGTTGATATCTTTGGATATCGATTGGGAACAAGTTCCACATTCAGACAACATCACCAAGACACCTCGAGTCAGCTGCAGTTGTTATGCCAGGCCACTAGAACGTGCATGTGATTTTAACCATTATCTTCCCCTCACTAGCTTACATCTCATTTAGAAAACAGTAGCACTACTTGCTCATGTAATACAGATATTCCTTATCAGAAGTTGTGACTGAACAGGTTAAGCAGCACACCACAATGCTCTCCACCATTATTTTTGTTGTTATCTGCCTTGGATCACCCAACATGCAACCAGGCCTGCAGCCGTATGTTCTGCGCATGTGAGCGTTCTCCTGCAGGAGGGGGGATTGAGATCTGGTTTCAAAAAGGGCCGATGTCAACAGTGTTTCCATTTCAAATGTGTGCAAAACTGTCAATGATCTGCTAATGTGGAAAAAAGACAATTTTGCAATTGCTGTGTTTCCATTAAATAAACAGAATTAAAATGTCACGTGGATAAGCTTATTCACGCGATAAGTCATTAAAAACATGTAGCGCCATGATCCTCCAACTACTTCCTGTCATCTTCTTCTTTGTAGTTTGCACCAGTCGTAACATCCAGTTGTTGATCATGTGACTTGTATGATGCGAAAAAAGTGTTTCCATTGCAGTTATGACAAATAAACCAATTTCAATATGGCCAATAAAACCACCTTCTCCTAGTGCCAAAACTTTTTAATTTGTTGTTTCGAAATTGGTATGTTTCCACTAAGCAAATATGTTTTTGAAGTGTCAAATTGCACAATTATATGGTCAATGGAAGCACAGCTACAGACTCTTGTCACTGAAGATGTGTGAAAGAGTGGCTGGATCACAACAAAAATGTTAGTTTCACTGATAACTGGCTCTATGTAAACAAGGCCTTAGGCATCAAAACACTGGGACATCTGCACTATTGTTATTGACATATTCAGCAGCAGAAAAAACAAGAGATTTATGACTTCCCCCCAAATGTTACTTAGCTTTATGTTCAATGATACCACAGCTCTCTATCTCTGTGTACAGATGTTTTCCTTGCTCTTCTATAACCAACAGTTTACTATGTGTACATTCCAGTTCTTATCCTTGAGATGCAAAAGGACAGCTGAGTGTTGACACGAGGGGCTGGTTCCTAAACACTGACTCTTGTTTAGTGGTTCTTTAGTCTCCCTTATATATTCCTGGTGGCACCCAGCAGCACATTCTCCATAGCTCAGCTTGTGTTCGTGAAACAGGCTTGACTCCCCTCCCAAGTTAGTTTTCATATCCATTCACACCCTGAACCCAAAACGCCTCGCATGTTTTCCATGTAGGGGAGACAACAACAACTCACAGGATCTGAGACAAATTTGTGGCCCCACTGACTATTAAGGTGTGAACAAACCGGCAACCGCTTCCAATTCCTGGGATTCACAACCTGGAGGACAGCTCTTTGATAAGTGACACATGAGAGGGTATTTAAGGTCCAAGACATAAACATCTCATTGTACATGTGAAACTAGGTAAGTTTAAAAAAAAAAAACGTATTAATTCAAAACCACTAAAATGTTTCATTCATTTTTAAGGTTCTGACATTTTAATGAAATACCAGAGAGTGAGTTTCTCTGCTTCTGTCATGTCTTAAAAGACGGGCAGCAATAGCTTAGAAACTGCAGGAGCCCCACTGACCCCTCTTGTTAAGGTAATGATATTTTAAAACTTCAGTTGGTGAAACCACCCAACTAGTTAACTAGCTAATATCTATACTTACTACAAGCTATACTTGCTTGTTATAGTGCTTATTACAGTCCCTCTAGTTCCAGAATTCACTCAAAACCAACATAGTCCCACATTTTTTTCTTAAGTTGTAGAAAAAATGTGGGAATATTTTTTTAAACTGCACAAGAAACAAAAAGCCACATTTACATAAGGACATAAGCAATACATAAACACACTGACTTTGATGTAGTCATTCTTGGTCTTGACTTATTTTCTTGCACTTATATTTTTCCAAACATCCTATGGTTGAACAAATACATTTTTTTAGAACTTCTGTCAACATCTGCTAATATTGAGCTATTTAAGTTTTTAGAGAACAAAAATGTTTGTCCAATCCATCTGCTTGTTACTTTTTCTCATTTTTGTCATGTAAATTTTGGAAGGGGTTCAATGACAAAACAATATCGCAAAATTTCTTACAAATATTTCTAACGCAGAACCACAAAATCAGTGAAAATAATTTATTTTTTTAAATCACAAAAACAGAAGTGAAAATCTTTAGGTACTACTATAATAATATATTTTCTCTTCCATTCTTCCTCCTTAGCATTTGAGGTGTAAAAGTTGGTCCTTCCAAATATGTTGTCTGTGTTTGACATTTATTGTATTTCAGAAACCTTTTTTTTTTTTTTTTTTTTTTACAAATGCTGGTCCAGAAGTTCACATGCTTGCTAAAAAGCATTCTGGATAATAAAAATAAGGTGAAAAATGTGAAAACACGATATCTGTGCCCAACAGCAAAAAGAGATGCACACACACAGTATTGGCCCCAGATGCAAGCTTAGACGGTAAAATCTATCCATCCATTGTCTATAAGTGCTTATTCATGCAGGGTTGGGGAGGAGGGCCGGTGCCTATCTCCTGCAGTAATTGGACACATGATGGGGTACATCGTGTACAAGTCGTCAGTCCATCACGTAGTAATGCATGATGGGAAAAAAAATTCAAGCACTAAAATTGTTTGCCACACTCAATTGAAAATACGATTTCCCTTTTAAGGATTTATTTCAAAAAGGATAAAGTCCCCAAACCTTAAACTGCTTACCCGTAATGTAAACTCACAATTCTGACCTCGTATTTCTTATTTATATGAATCTGGATAGGCAAATCAGTATTTGCTTCACCTTAAAAAAATAGAGGATTCAAAAAAAAAAAAAGCTATTCAGACTATTCAGCCAGGCTCTGAGTCTAACCTTGTGCTTTAACGCCAGTGTTTTGCCAAAAAGGTGCCTGAAAATCCAACTTGTGCTTTAGTTTAATCTGTTTTCTAAGCAGGATACAAAAAAAGAAAAACAAAGAAATAAGCAAGTTTTTAAACAGCAAAATTTAAAAAAGAGTGGACATTTACAGCATGGTTGTACAGATTTTGTACATATTTTTTCCAGATAGATGAAAGTAGATGAATGGTGAAGTGCAGATTAAAAAACAGCAAACTTCTCATAGCAACCAAAACTTTACCTCTGATCATCTTAGTGTTTCTCTTACTTTTCTCCATCTGCTTCCATTTACTCTGACTACCCGCCCCGTCCCCCCGTCTCCATGTCCCTCCCACCACATTTTCAAGGTTCATCCAAGTCGCGTTGACGCCCACTCACCTCCAACAAGCTACCTCAGTTTCCATGGTAATTGAGTAACGACAGCGCTACACAAATATATACTTAAACCCTCAGCTCCCTGCAACTCATTAAGAACATCTTCAGATGAAAAAATGTATCTCTCAGGGTGTTGTTTTTCTTAAAGGGCCAGCCTCCCACATCCGTCGACTCTGAGCTTTTCTAACTCCTGAGTGTCTTCGGTGAGTACAAACCTCTGAGCGGAGCCACTTGGATTTTCTTTACATGAATGAAAGCTCTCAAAGTTGATGGTCGAAACGTAACGGTTACAGCTGTTCCACCGCCTCCACCGTGGCCCTCATGCTCCTTTTCCTGCCTGGTTTCTGCTATTAGACATCAGTGGTTATTTTATGAGAAATCAACAACACAAACAACATATATACCAAGTCTTCGCCGTTGGCTCGTTCTCAAAGCCTAATGGGAGCTGGCCCCCTTTGCAGTAGCCTCCGGTTTTCCTTCATAGCATGAGGATTTTCTGGGGGATGAGATTAAATCCTCAAAGATTTCGTGGAGCTTAAGTTTGTGGGTTTTGCAAAACATGTTTTTGGTGGTTATTTATTCATTTTTTCTAAGTTGTACTGCCACGGAGAAGCCCGATTTGCAAGCTTAAAGATGTCTAGATCTTTACTAAACGAGGAAAATATAAAGATTAAAGTGAAAAAAGTGTTAGCTCTACATCTTACATGAAATTGTAACAAGAAAGGTGTTCATAAATTACTCAGATGCATTTCTAAAGAGATATGTGTTGTAAAGCGAGTGTTATTTCCAACATGCTCAAATGATTTTCTACTTATTGTGAAAAACTTTGACTAGGTCAGAATATGTGTCAAAGGGAAATCAGTTATGATTTTATAGAATGTCTGGCCTCTGAACTCAGATGCACAAACTTCATTAACAGTTTTTTTCTTTATGATGTTTTTTTATTTGTCAATTACCGACATTATAATTCTACTTCAGTTATAGTCCAATGAACTGTTAAAAATAGAATACAGTTGCTTTCTAAATTTGAACCTGTCCATGGTTCTGGTTCGAGCTTCCAAACTAAATCTTAAATCTTGAATTTAAGATTCAAGATTTAAAAAAGAATCTTCCATGTGGTAATTCCTAGGAAGTGGTATTCCATGTTTACTACTGTTTATTGCTTTTATTCAGCTCTTTGCTAAATAATATCTTCTGCTTGTTACTATTTTGTTTTTGAGGAGTTTTATTTCCACCATATCTTGTTTCTATGCTTCCTGTTTGTAATGTGAAGTTGCTGTTGTTGCCATTGTTCTGTCAGATGTTCTCACCGTCAGTCACTGAGTCGTCTCTGTAGCTGATTTCACTTTGTGCTCAGTCTTTATTTTTATCATTGCACTTCCTGCGTCTACAGAGCTTCATGTTTGTTCGCAAAGAGGTCTGAATTATAGCTTTCTACATTTTGTGAGTCTGCGTATGGTTTTAGGGTGAAATGTCTGGTTTCAGTTTCCTAATCCCCATTTGTTCAAGTCGAGTTATTTTAGTATGTTTCATTTATCCACCTAAATTCTGTTCAGGCTCAAATCAGCGTTGTCACTTTTCCTGTTTGCCTCTGGTGTTATCTCTGTTGCTTTTTGTTGAATTGTTTTATGATTCAAAATGTTTCAAAGAGGACTGTTTCAAAAGATTTTCCACAAATTATGAATTTGAAGTTTAGATGAGGAATTGGGGATATATTCCAAATTTGAAATTTGGAATAATTAACATCAAATGGATGTTTCAGTTCAACAGTGATGCTGAATACAGACCCAAGAAAACTCTTAACTGGTTTCGAAGAAATAAGCAAAGCTGCTAATACACAATTCAAGTTCAAATCAGAAGAAAGAACTGTGCAGAAACGAGGCTCCAAGAACTTCAATGATTCTATTTGCACAAATATATGTGGCTACTTTCTAAATGCAACAAATGTCCTGAAGTTGTCTTTAGTAAAACTGGCTTTTCTGCAGGGTATTAAATAAAGGTGTGTTCAATACCCATTCATTGGCATTCCATTTTACTACACATACATTATGTGCTAATTTGTGTGGATTACTTGGGCAGTTGCTGAAATCCAGAGTGAATAGCCTCATTAGAAATAGATTCACTTTTTTTTGTTGTTGTTGCTCAGGCCACAACTCCTAAAGCATAATAAAAAAGCACACGGTTCTGCTCTTGCTCTTTCTTGCTATCGTAAGTAGGAACCAATACTTAAGTTGGAGACATGCACATATTTTAAAAAAGGCAACTTGTTGGGAGCCAGACTGGGTAAACTCGAGCACACACCCACCGTAGTATCTTGCAAACGCATGTCACCTAAAACACACACTCACTTGCACTCCGTCGCAGCAGATGGCTCCACAGTCATAGCTGATGTTTCACACGTCAATGAAGCACTCCCTGTACTCACAACACGCAGTCATTCCATGGAAATTACAGCAACCCATCATACAAACAGGGCCGCACATGCAACCCCAACGAACTCATGACCACACAGGCGGGTTTTTTTTTCTTTTGGTGCGCATGCATGCACAGAATGTCCTTATCTGTGCTAATTTATGGAGCGACTCGCCACTTTTGTTGGCAACTCAGCTCAAACCTCATCACAACACACACAAGTTGAAATCTTCAGAAGCAGAGAGTCATGGGAAGGCATTCGGCCCGATGTCAAAACAACCAACAGCACCAGATGTGGAAGACTGCACCATGTGACCCCTGCTGCTCAAGGACATCATCACTTTTATAAACACTGAGCAGCATCTGTCGTTGCTAATTGAAAACACTCAACATTTAATAGAAACCTGTGATGAGGCAAATAAACCAGAGTGCAGTTTATAAGTCCCGCTAACAGAATCAGGGGGTCTTTTTAAGTCGAGAGCCGTGTGAACCGACTGGTTGCCGAAAACGTCTGATATTAGAGCTGAGAGAAAATTAAAAGATCAGATGAAATTTATGTCAAGTCTTTTTGTCAGGTGGGTGTGGACACGATTATACTGACTGGAATCAGCGTATCTATAGCAACAAAAGTCTGGCCTCTGTGATATTAGGAAAAGTGTAAAAAAACAATTCCCCAACAGCTGGTGGGCATGTATAAATGAATGTGAGTGTGAAAATGTAAACACAAGCAGAGACAGAGGAAGAAGAGACTCAGGAGTGGGTTACATCTCTCTCCTTTTTTAGTAATTATTGGTGCTGCTTTCAGGATTTGGACCGCCCGGCGCGGATCTGAGGCGAGCCAGGCTGACAGCAGGAATAGTAACACGGAGGGACGCGGGCATCCTGCCCAAACTTTCTCTGACACATTCAGGCCAATTAATGAACAAAAAACCCACTTGATTCAGAGTGGGAGAAGGATTTGTTTTTTCCTCTGAGGAGGACAGACTTAGGAGATGTTTGATGTGCAACGATTCACCTGAACAGCAGACAAATAACTGTTGAACAAATAGCTTGGGTTTTACGATGGGGTGAGGTTCTGCACAGTCGGACGTTGATCACCTGCAGCAGATAGCTCATAACTGACTTCTAATTGGCTGAGCAGATATTAGTATTTTATGACCAGTCGAGTTAAGAGCTGGTCAGAAAGGATGGACACATGGGTTTTTACCTGTGATGAAACGATTCAATCAGGTTTCCAATAATGGCTTTTGTGAAATTAGCCGTATTGGTGTGATTGAGGAAATTATTCTCCAGACACCTGTTGTTGTGGTTTTTATTAATCACAAAACATGTTCATCTTCAGAACTTACCTTACGGTGCAGTATCATGTGTTTTCCAGTCACACAGTATCATTTTATAGCACAATCAAGTAACCATGGTACCTTCAGTTATTATAAAAATGGTATATATAAGGAATGTGACTTAAAAGAAATTTTACTACGTATTTAACATCTTGAAATTGGGTCTCTGTCTCCTCCTAAAAACTCCTGCTCTTTCTTAAACTTCGCCTTCAGGAAGTCATCACAGTGGACATTAAAGGAGTTCTCTAACATGCCTGGAAGAATCAAAGCAACATACCAGGTATGTCTGTGATGAAAGAATAACATTATCACATGATGTAAAGTTAAAAAAGTCGATTTTTCCTCGTACTACCCCTTTAATTTAAAAAAGAGGAATAAAAAAATAAATATCCCATCCATCCATTATCAAACATGCTTATCCCTAGTGGGGTCATGAGGGTTGCTGGTGCCTATCTCAGGCGGTCAACAAGCAAGATGTGGGGTCATCCTGGACAGGTCACCAGTCCATAGCAGGGCCAAAAATAAATAAATAAATAAATAAATACATATGATTTTAAAAAATCAAACTGGTCTTTATATGAAATATTCAAATTTTGCTAGCCTATTGTTGAACACTATGGACCTGATTAAAGCATATACACTTTTAAAACAACTAAATATTTCAATTAGGGTCAACACTGAACTATAAGTTTCTGTTTTGGGTTTTATATATATTTGCACAACCAACACCAGCCGCCTACCTCAAGTACATTTAAACTCTTACTAAAACTTTGTTCTATTTATGCAGAATGACAAACATGCTGCTTCAAACAGTCAGTACATTCAGTTGTAAATCAGTCGCTTCTTATGTATGTATTCATGCAAACAACTAAGATTATTTAGCAGGATGAAAGTTGTCCTAGCTGTGCAAGTATTTGCAGGAAACAAGCATTTCCATCTTGGAATAGAAACAGCCATCCACCGCTGCCTGTGCTCCTTCTTTATTCAGCTGCTCCCCCTGGCTGTTAAATTCCAAACCTCCTGCCTGTTTCCTCCATATCCTGCCTCCTGCCTCCTGCAGTGATGAAAACCGAAATAAATACTATATGGGGAATCTCTCTCCTTCGATTTTCATAATAATCTAGAGTCTTAAACCTTGCCTTATTTCACTGCAGAATAAACAGTGAGGTATAACCCTTTCATTTAAATTGGTTTCTAGAAGATTTTCTGTGGTAAGCAGATGATCTAAACAACAGTCCTCCACCCTAAAAAGGAATAATTAATATAAGAGTGTGGTTGGACTCGTTTCAAGCAGTATATCTAAACTGGGAAGTGAACTTTATGAAGGAAACTCCTCCATCCCACTGATTCCTACCCTCCTCTTTGGATTCCGACCTTGCTGCTATTTCTGCATTCTCACGCAATCGGCTTGTGCCGGCGTGAACACGGTTCCCTCGTTTTTCTGTGCGCCAAGCATGTTATTTGAATTTTTAAGACGTTTCATGCAATTTCATCAGACCTGCCCACGCTAAGGAAGTTGGGGATAAAATTAGCTTGGGTAGATGAGGCTCCAAGGTGACTGGTGATAGTCGTGTGGGGTTGTTTGCCAATTAAAAACTCTTGATATAGCTTTCTATTCCTGGTTTAGGTGACAAACAGAGTTGAAATCTTTGAAGTCAGATGGTTTTCATAATGTTTTGGGGCTTTTTAGTTTGATACTATTTAAATCTAAAAGCTCTTTCTTGATGAAGGTGCAATAACAGCTTCATTACTCTGTCATCTCTTTAATGAAGCTCAGTAATTAATGTGTTAGAAGTGAGTGAGCATCTGTTTTTTTCCTTTCCATTGCTTTTGACAGTAATTAATTAGAACTGTGGTTGGAGATTTTGGGTGTCTTACAGACAAACTTGAGAAAAGAAGAGTTTCCAAAAACGGGACAAATGATGAGCATGAAACAGGAACTGTAACACTGTCGATTGGAATCAGTCATAAAACTGCATCTGTTGAGGTCACAAAGTGTCCTTTTAGGAAATAAGTTGTTGAGAATAAAGAGTAACTTGCATGAACTATGCAGCCGAAGTTCAGTGGAAATTGTTCTGGTTTACAGATCAACAGGAACTTCATTCTTCACAGTTCATCAAAATGAAGATCATGATTGTTTTAACTTGGTAGTTCTGTGTAAGACCTTAGCCTCAATGCTAAGGCCATGTTACTGGAATACTTAGTAACATGTCTGTTGAAGAGGAAGTACTATTAATGATTTCATCACTGAGAAAGTGTTTAAAGCCAGGAAAAGACAAAAATGATATGTATGCTATATCACAATATTAACATAATTGCATAAAACAAGGTGTTTCTCTCATCATTGAAAAAATCTGATTGTGTTCATTCTGCAGCATTTTCTGCTTCTCACCACGGCCTACAAGACTGTAGAAAAGACCCTTTAACCTTTCTCACATAGCGTTTCCACTGAACAGTGCAAATGCCAGTATTGATCATGCCGGCCTATTTCTGATAGAGTACGCTTTCTTTTGATATTTTAATGTAACATGCTGAAACCTTTAGAGCTACAGCTGAGAATTTCATTGATTCTGCTAGAGGCTGCAGGGACCGTGAATCTCTCCTGACGACTTCGCCTCATCATGCCGTCATTAAATGTTGTCGTAATTCATGATTTGTAGAGGTCAGAAAAACAGGGGAGATGTCAGAATTAAATGGTTCAAACTAATGTGACAACTTCACAAAAGTATGAGATTTTTTCCAAGGCAACATTTGTTGTTCTTGAATTAACTTTAACTTTCATGCTAATGCTTTGTGACCCCTGTTCATCACTCATTCCGTCCTTCTTTACAGTCGTCCTACTTTCTACCCTCCTTTTCATCCCACTCATCCCTATCCTATTTACAACTCTAATTTCACACTTATCCACCGCAATCTTCTTTTTTTATGTCTATTCATCACATTCATTTCCTGCATCTCTGCTTTCAATGTCTTCATCCAACTAATCTTCTTCATCCCACTAATCTTCTTCATCCGTCTTTTAATGCTTTTTCATCCATTTCATTCTCATCACTTTTGTTCTGATCCCTTCCCATCCCATTGATCCACCTCATCTCCATGTCATTCTGTTTTAACATTCATCCTCCTTATTCTTTTAGCCCATTATTCATACCACTCATCCTCTTTCATCCCACTCATCCTCTTTCATCCCACTCATCCTTCTTATCTTTATGCCAGTCTTTCATCCCACTCATCCATTTAATACCAATGTTTTATCTCACTTATACCTCTTCACAGTCCTGTCTTTATGCCCATCCACCTCCTCCTTCTTTATTTTTTATCACTCTTCATTCTTTTTTCCATTACACTCATCCATCTTATTCTTTTTTGTGGCCACTTTTAACCCCACTCATCTACCTGTCATCACACTCATCCCTCTTTTTGATGTGTTTTCATCTCATCCATCTTCCTTATTCCTCTTTGTGTCGCCGTTTTATAGCAGTCATCTTTCTCGTCTCCTTCTGAATTATTTTTCTTCCAACTCATCCTCCACTACCTCCTTTATTTGCACTTTCATCCGACTCATTCTCTTCATTCCTCATGTTTCTGATTACCATCCCGAGATTTCTTCAAAACTCTTCCACCTTATCCCCCTACAGTAATGCAGCTGTGATATGTATTACATGTTTTAAATGATTTTATAAACATTCAGTTGTTTTCTGCACTGCTAATTTAGATAAAAAGTAATTCTGAGTGCTGTAAAAAAGAAGTTCAACACAAAACTAGTACTTTGTGTACAAAAACTAACTCTAGTCTTAGTTTAATTCTGAGTCACTTTAACAAGCCAATATCAGTTCATTACTGCATCTCATTTCTACTATTATTCATTTTATCTCTTCTTGCCAATTCCTATTTTGCTTTTTGTATCATCTGGGTGGCTGCAAAAATTGCCAGATCATTTCCATACTGAGATGACTCCCCACAGTCTAAGTCCCCGTTGTTATAATAAAGAAAATCTTAACAAAAATCACCAATAGCAACCGTTCTTTATGTGGCTCATCGCCCAGGGCTTTTTAAACAGGACATCAGAATCACTCAGGAAAAACAAAAATCACCTGTCAGTTTCCACATCCAGTCCAGGATTGTGAAAAAATATACCAATCATTTTGCCTCGCTAATAACCCAGGAGCTGGTTTCTGATTAGATTATGGTTTCACATTTTTAAGAACATTTATATGCTTTCATCATCTGTAGGTCAAACTCTGAAATATTTATTTCGTTTAAACCTTAGTTGGACTAACCTACAAGCCGATCTTTATTCTATTTGATTGAAAAAAGTTTTTTTTTTTTCAGTTCCTCGGGGGAATGTTCATGCCACATCCAGATGAAACTTAACTTTCTGATCTTCATCCTCTCCTCCTTAACTTTGATACCAAACTCATAAAAGCAGACAGTATTTAAGCATTTAATCATTTATAATGTTTGGTTAATTGAGAGTAAAGTGACATATTAAGAAAAGTGCCTTATTTCTACATTTTCTTTTAAATGAAGCACCTTTCCTGCCTGATGAGCTGTAGCCCAGGTTCCTCCTGAACGTCTCTTTGAACCCTGCTGGAAGTGTTTTTCTTCTTCTTTGGGTTTGTTGCATTTTTACAAGGACTCGCTGTAATTACGTTCGCCTGCTGCATTTAGAGCCGATGAAGCACAAGGTTTAGTTTTAGCTATTTAAAAAAGTAAGGAGTGTGACTCATCTCTTTGGTTCAAATCCTCCCCCGCAGCTCCATGACTCCACAGATATTCCTCTCCACTCATTTACATCAAGAGATTAATTAAGTGCGGTTAGAATTTTTTTCAGTTTAAGCAGAAAGCGTGGTATGCATTCAACACACCACTATAGTATATTTATGTCAACTGCCGAATTATACACCTGAAAGAGTGCGTGTATAGACTGTTATACATGGCTTAGAAGAGCGAGGGGAGCTCTCGATGACAGGGGACCCCCGTTACTCCCCCCTCCCCCCCCTCCCCCCCCCCCCTCCATCCCCATCTGGATCTTCCTGCCTCTCAATTAACCCTAATGGAAGTGGCAATTAATTAACTCCTCTCAAAGAATGATTAAGAACCTGACAATCCAGTAAGTGGGAGGAGTTTAAGTAATAATAATTAAGAGGTAATGATTTCCCGGCAGGAGAAGAAATTTAAAGAAAAAAAGAAAGAAAACGAAGACGCACGTGCGATCCGGATTACGTCAGGTGAACGCAGCCCGGAGTTCAACCTGGCTCAGCTCATCTCTGGGTTAACGGAGGGACGGCAAAGTAAGCGCGAGGCCTTACCGTGTTCCTCTGGCCGCTGGCTCCTATTGGTCCCCTGAATACCCCCTTGATGCTCCTCAGCTGTCCGTCACGCAGGTGGGTGGAACTGATCACGATGTAGTAGCACGCCATTAGGTCAATTCTACTTTCATGAGGTTAAATATCTATCTAGCTCTTTTTTCAAATCTTGAAACTTCCGTCTCCTCCTTCTGCTGTGCTTCTCCTGCTTGTTGGCTTTTATTAGGAAGTAGACGGACAAGAGGAGGAGCAGCTCGGTTTTCCTCTCTGCTGCACTGATTTATTCTCTCTCTTCTCCAAGTTTTTTGGAAGTTCCTCCCCAGCTCCGACTCCCCTCCTTTCAGCGCCCGGGTCCTCGTAAATATTTCACCCTCTGTTCCTCCTCGGCTTTTCTGAGATGCTTTCTCCGTCTTTTCTGGATTTGCTAGATGTCCCTGTCTCCAGTTAAATATTTCTCTTTAAGTCTTTTCGCCCATCTCTTATTCATCAACCCTTCCCCGTCGCTGACTACCCTCTCCCTCTCCCTGTCTTTTCCGCTGAGTCTACATTTCTTGGTGAAATTGATCAGTCTCGCAGTTGCTCTAACTATCTCCTCCTCTTCCTCCTCTTCCTCAGTTCCCTGGTGTTTCTCCTCGCTCTTTGTCTAAGTATCGAGCAGGGCTACTTTCTCCCTCTCAGTCCTGTCCTTCCTGTCAGAGCAGCGCGTGCAGCTTCCTCTCAGATGCTCCTCTCCTCTGCATGCGCTCGCGCTCCTCCCTCCCTCCGCTGATCTGTGGCTCTGTGGCCGGCAGAGTGGTTTGCTCCTCAGTTACCCCGCCGTTACCATCTGCCCTTTTAACACATGGAGTGCTGACGCTTGCTCCCTCTCTCTCCCTCTCCCTCTCTCTCCTCCATCCCTCCGTGCCTCTCCTCTTGCTGTCTTTTTTTCTGCCTTTAATCATCTCCTTCTCTCTTTCTCTCAAGCCAAAGGAGACAAGCTCCACCTACTGGTTAGCGGGGATCCCACAGAGCGAGGAGAGCGAAGCAGCAGGAGACAGTCTAAATCCACGCCACGGTGCCTGGACGTTTACCCACAGCTGGCAAGACGGGAAATCTACCTACGAGAACCACATGATTTACAATAAAGAGTTGTTGTTGTTTTTCCTCTACTTGACTGAAAATGAGAATTTTTCTCTCTTTTTTTTAGCATAAAAGACAAAGCAAATTTATTCAAACATAATTATTTTTTGCTGCTTATTAAGTCTCACTAATTCGAATTTAAGACTTTTTAAGGCCATTATAATTGAAATCTATGTCCTGGATCAAGATAGACATGTATTTAAAAATTCATATACATTGGAATGGAAAACTGTTAAAGAAATTGTACTATTTGTGAGATTAACTACAGATGCTCATTCTTACTTTAGTTGAAGACATTAATTGCCACTGTAACAGGCTATCTGCAACATGTCAGATTTAAGATTTAAAGAACTGTCTGAAATATAAGACCAATAAAAGGAAGTGGTTTGGAGAATTTGCTGTGTTATAATCAAGCGTTGGAAAAACTTCAAATTTCTGGGGTCTGTTTGTGGCTCTTGGCAGCAGCTTTGGGGCATATTTTATGTCAATTTTACCATTAGTGATAAAGTCCAGTCATATCAATAAAGAATAAAACACAAAGGGAAGACCTTTTAAAGCTTTTAGGAAAAAGTAATAAAAACAACTACTTCTATTGAGACATAAAGTAGAAAATTACAACCAATCATAACAACAGAAATTAGCTAACCTAATCAAAGCTCCACACTTATTCACCACATTAATCAGTGAAAATCCCACAACAAAAACAACTGAAGATCCACTTTCAGTGAATGGAAGACACATTTAACTGCCAACAGGCCCAGTCCTAGCCTGGCCGTCGCCGATGCAGTTCAGCTCAAATTTCATCTGCCTTCAGGGCTTTATCTGGGGTTTCTTCCATTGAGCTGAATTTCACTCTGATCAATTACCAAACAGAAGGAGGAGATGTGAACGATGATGCAGATTTTTATGCTCGTTTAAAATTGTGGTCGTTGTAGTTTGGAAGTGGCAAAGGAGGAAGTGGATGAAGCTGTTCAGTCCGTACTGCATCAGGATCTGGTTGACCCAGTGGAGCGGACTCCTTCAAAGCCTTTAGGTTTTATATTACATATTTAAATGGACATAAAATGTTTAAGAAAAAAAATGTTGGGCAAAGACTCCAGTACTTGGAGAAATGAAATAAAATCTCAGGGTTTTTATAGAGGCAAGACAACATCTAGTTCTTTAGATTTAAAACAGGAGCATTTTAAATACCAGGCATGAAAGTAAGTCTTTATACTCTGAAGAAGTATGCGTTTTAGAATATGAAAGTAGCCCAGGCACTATTTTCTTTTTCCTCAGATGATTATTTATTTATAATAAATAATCCAGCTCTAATATTTACAAGACTTTAAGATTTAGTTGAAAGGAACCACAGAACCTTCTACTCTACAAGGCCTTTGAGCCGTCTATGTCTAAGTTCTAAAAAGACTTCTTTAATTCATTTATGACAGAGACAGTTCAAAAATATAAGACAAATGTCTCCCTAAAAGAGACAGAAAAGAGGATTCTTGGCTCGTCATAATTTCAGGCTTCCGATATTCAGTCCCTTATAAATCACAAGAAACCGACTGATTGCCATTTCCTTTATCTAATCATCATTTTTATGTTCTTTCTCTTTCATAAATCTGTGATCTTCCCATTCTGAAGCTCATATTTTCTCTTCAGAACATGTTTTTTTCTCTTATCCCTTTTCTATTAATCAGAAGAACCAACGTTTGTCCCGTTAAAAGTGAATTAAGGTTTCACTTCCTGTATACTTTCCAGAGAAGTGAATCTTAATGTGCTCTTTGAGAAGTTAGGGATTTATATTAAAACGGACCATTTATTTTCTCATTCCTCCAGAGAAAGCTAATCAGTGAAAGCAGCTCTGAAAAATGGATGCAATGAAGATGCAAATGAACATCCTAAACCAGCTCAAATCTGTATATTTGACCTTTGACCTGCACTGAACAAATTATGAAAACATTGAAGGTTGTCACTAAAAGTCAGCATGATACCTAAACATTTTTTTATCTTCAGTCTAGTTAGACTGAGATATAGGTTGAGTGAGATTGAATGTGAAAAGGAAACATATGGCCTAGTAAAAGGAACAAAACTGAGACACAGAGAAGCCACAGAGGGCGCGTCTTTGCCAGGCTGAGCTGGCCAGAGTCAAGCTGTCTCAGCTTCAGTCCCTACACCGACTGAAGAACTAACAAGGTTTCAAAATGCATTCCACACCCATTTAAATTTAACAGCTTAAAGTTTAAAGTTGGCCTACAAAAATCACAAATGCTGTTTTAATTAATTTCTGCTTTTGCAATTTGTAACCGCATTATTGAATGAGTTTAATATGATTTTTTTTAATGGGACATATAAGCAGAAGAAGAGTGTAATTCTGAAGTGGAAAAAGGATTATACTTAGTTTTAAGTTTTTCAGCAAACAAAACTCCAAAAAGCACAATGTGCATTTGCATTCAGACACATTAGGTCGTCATTTTATTTAGAAATAATCTCAGAGAGAACACAAGTCAATACTCTAGAAGTCTGCCTCTAAACCTGCAGAAAGAGAAAAAAGAAACAGAAACCACAACAACAAGCAACATTATAAATAATGTTAACGTTTCTTTAGTTAAACAAGTCATACGCATCACCTGATTATCAAGAATCATTAGCCAAACACATTCAGGTCTCCTGAAAATATCCCCATTAGGTGACCTGATATCCTCAGGTCAACTTATGAAGGAATGAATGCTAGTACACCAGAAACTTTATTAATAAGTATGAGAATATATTAACAAAATAGTTGAACTTTACTGTAAAACATTTAGCCAATAAACCCTATATCTAAACTACCTCACATTAAACCAGTGTTATGGAACAATGTCTAAACTATTCAATTCAGAACTAACTTTTTTCTGCGTCTGGGCAGACACAGAAAAAAGCTCTGTCTTTTTTTCTTGGTCTAAAATATCAAAATGTGGAGGGAATAACCAGGCATCCTTATAACTTCAATTCTGTCAGTGGAATGTTGTTATAGAACTATGAATGCTGGGAGATGCAGTTCAATCGGTGAATTTTGAGCAAAGGTGGAGCCTAACTGTACTGTACTTTGACAGGGTAATACATGAATATGTTTTGATCTAAACCATTCCAGGGTTATTGTTTTTATGAGTATGATGTTTTTTGTTGCCTATATTCCCTCTTCCACACATGACTGCAGTAGGCTTGATCCTCTCATCACCTCTACTCATTATTTTCTGTCCATACTGATTGATGTAAATATGAAAAAATTCAAAGAAAGGCATTACCCATGTAACTTTAGGTGTTTTTTATTTTTTTGGTGTACATTTATGTTAATGGCCCAGTAAAGTGTGACCACTGTGACAGGCTACCTCTTTCTGCGATGACACCTTTCCTCCTGCTGTCAGACCGTTTTCCCTCACCGCTCACCAGAATGTGGAACAAGCCCACCAAGGCCCCTCTTCTCTGCAGTCTCCAATTCCACAGTGGACCAGTTAGTTGGAGGAGAGTGTGGGTGGCTC
Organism: Girardinus metallicus; assembly: GCA_903067095.1. Taxonomy (NCBI): domain Eukaryota; kingdom Metazoa; phylum Chordata; class Actinopteri; order Cyprinodontiformes; family Poeciliidae; genus Girardinus; species Girardinus metallicus. Next base: position 12,334 of record CAEGAE010019185.1, on the reverse strand, counting down.
ATGAAACTCCACCAATTTTAAAAGTGTTCTAAGATCCCTGGGAGTTTTACTGAGAAAAAAAGAATGTTATTAATCCTGATGTTAGAGAAGGTGTCTCACTCCTGAATCCAAACTAGAAGAAAGTTCCACAGTTCAGCAGCCTGATAACTTATAGCTTTTACTTACTTTTTACTCTGGTGGTGAATCTGTGTTTAACAAGATCTTCTCTTATTCTGATTACCATCTGATACAGGGGAGAAGGAAGAAGGCTGGACAGGCATGTCGCATTTCTTCTGACTTTTACAACAGTGACATCAGACGTCTGTCATAACTCTGTGCCAGAAGAAGCCAGATGTAAACAATGGCTGAAATTATGATTATGAAATTTTGAAAGAAGCCCTTGTCAGTGAAGCGCATCACGTCACAATCCCACTGTTGGTTCTGACTGCACATCCAAACCAGCTTGTCTACAGAAGTTGCAGTCAATGCTCCACTAACGGCCATTGCTATCAGTTTCTGCTTCATTTGTGCTGCCATTTATCAACAACTCTAACATCCATCCATAGACGGCGGCGGCCATTATTACTTTCATAAATAGTTTGCTGCTGTGTGACATCAACACTTGTCTGCACCCGCTGGTCGCTTTGGAGTCATAAACCATCCACACAGGAGTCTGATTGCAGTCGCATTTAATTAGTAGTATGAACGACCGCGCAAAAGAAAAAAAAATGGATTTTAGCAAATGACTGGAAGTGAGCATCAATACAGTTAGATGAACAAGCAATTAATGAGAAAACCAAATCTGGTGGACTTTCCCACACTGGGCCCTGCTGATCAGTGTGTTGCTGTGATGGTTGGAAGTTCATCTTCTTCTGTTTCTGACTCTCTGTCCTGACATGTCAAAGAATGGCCAAGCTTCAAAAAGTGTTTCTCCCTTCATGGCTTGCTGTCATGTTGTAGATATCAATAAGTCATGGACTCTAGGAGTAGATGGTGTCTTTACAGCACTCAAATTAACTCTTGACTGACAATCGTGTCGCCCAGCAAACAGAGGTTTTTACATTTGGCCTGAAAAATACCCAAGTTCAGTAAAGAAAAATGCAGCCTTTCAAATATACATGTAAACACAAAATCTGTGATAACAAAGAAGAAAAATCTAAATTATTCAAGGGACAGTTTCACAGCATTGAATAAAACGTCATGATACAATCAAAACTGCTGCTGATAAAAAAATAATCCCACTGTAGGTTTTCAGTCTGTGCATGATAAATAGAGTCTACAGCTGCAGACTCACCAAAACATCCAAGGGCAGCAAGTTTAGAGAAACTCAAATACTAAAGATGACACCATGTACAAAACCTGAGGGAAAAATGATACTGTAGGTCATAATGTGACATTTTGTGTTACATTATGTAGATCATAATGTAACATCTCATAAAGCTCAGCTATGAGATGAGCTTTATAAGAACATAAATAAGTAAAGGTTTAGTCCTTGAGCACTTTTCAAAACATATAATGTGAAGTCCTTTAGACCTAATAGAGGGTTAAAAATAAAATGCAAGCCGAAAGAAAAATAAGATAAAAATTTTAGTGGTCAAAGAGAAAATAACTTAGAGAAGAGGTAGTCTACAGGTGGGATCTGGAACAGTCAAAAGTTGCGTCATTCCTGCTCTTCGGAGACAGGCTGTTGTGAACTCGGTACAGTACTCAGATGTTTTCAGTAGAAAACCTTGATCAGAAAACTGGAGGGGCCTGGAGAGAAAGCATGGAGCTTGTACAGGAAGTAAACAGCTGGAGGGAAATGCGCTTGTTGGCTGTCAGCACAAAATGTATCTTTTACTTTCTGTGTTCTGCTTCAGTACAAGAAGCCTGTTGATGTCCTCACACCACATCAAATCAATAACCACTCTATTCCAGTGATTCTCCTGTTTAGTCACCATGGTTAACTTCTGTGTTTTTCTCTGTCTGAGCCAAATGAAGGAGCGCTTGACTCTACAGGTGTATTAGCATTGAGTATTAGCATGTACGTTAAAAGTAACTTCTCGAGGGTCTTAACAGCATGTTGTGTTTGTATGATAATGGAGTTTAGGGCAGAGTAAAACAGAAAATCCTGTATGTTCTCACTGTGGGGGAACCATATGTACCAGCAGCAAGTTAAAGGTAAACTGAAAGATCTTCAAACTGTGGCATGTTAGCACAACGCCAACCCTCCTGATGAGCTTATTTCTCAGCTGCTGATGCCACCATGGAGTCAAAACAATGTCTTCAGGAACGTCTTAGCAGGAAGCGGCTGCTGAGTCTTCCTGTTTCATCAGTACATGTGTTTCCATTTCAAATGAGAACAAAACCTTTTTGACACTCTGCTAATGTACAAAATATACACAATTTCGCAATTGGTGTTTCCCTTAAATAAGAAATACAATTATAATCACACATAAAGAAGTTTGTTCACACATTAAAAAAGCATGTATTTACATGAAATATATACATATTTCAGCCATATTATCTGTAAGAAATGCAATACGTCTTGCACTCGTGCTCAGCCTGAAACATAGTATCGCTGCTGGTGTTCTGTGTTCCAAACATAAAACCACCTCTCTTTGGCAACTCTTGACAATGTCCCCAAACTTGATTATGGATTTTTTTATACATTTCACCATTCTGTGAAGCTACAAGCACAAAGCCAAACTGAAAAGGAAAGGGGGTAAAAAAGACAACATCAAGTCATCAAGTCTCTGACCTGATGACAGGGAACCAGGAGTTGATAAATGAGGCCTCTCAGTTTAAAAAAAAAAGTGACTTAAAAAACAGAGAATCTTCTGGAATGAAGTAGAAAAACACTTATGCTGTTGGGAGACCAACAGTTTTAGACGTGTCATCAAAGACAGGTGTGATACTCCGGGTGAAAAGGGATCAATTCAATTTTAGCACCATTTTACAACAAAATGTCATCTCAGGGTTATTTACACAACACAGGAAACAGATCTTTATCTGTAAGCGCCTGCAAAAGAGTGAGACAAACTGAAAATTTGTTAATTAACTCCAAACAGACAGGGATTGTTATTTTAGAAAGTGCTACAGTTGATTATCAGCGATTGCTAACTGTTGTAGGAACAAATTACTTAATTTCCCTTTGGGATCAATAAAGTATCTTTTTAATTTTAAGTTTAAGTGAATTGAAATATATCAAAGTTCAATGAGAGCATACTCCATTTTCTTATTATAGGTGAGTTAAAATTACCATTAGTTTTTACTATTTGTTAATGATTTTGTTCAAATTGCACTACATTGAAACTATGAAACAACCCAGATGCCATGGTTTTATTGAATGAAATCACGTTTGATTTAAATAAAGACACATTTTAAGGCAGCACCTAAACACACATCTACACACCTGTGAGGGAAAATCAGAAGAAAGGTGTAAGACCCACAGAGCTGGTTCTGTTGGATCTCACTGTTGACCACGACATGTTACTGAATCGACTGCAGAGTTGGGTTGGATTTCCGCTCCAGAACTCATCTGGTTTGAATCTTACATAAAGAACAGAGATTTCTTTGTTTCTATAGGAAATTTTTCATTGGAGCAGACAGAAGTCACCACCATGTACTATGGATTACTCCTATTAATTTAATATCTATATGCTCCTGCTTGCTCAGGTAATAACAAGAAATAAGGTTAATTATAACTATGCAGATGATACACAGCTCTACATCACGATGTCACCAAATGACTCTGAACTGTCCAATCACTGAACAGATGACTAGGACAGATAAATGTGTGGATGTGCCAAAACTTTCTCCAGCTAAACAGAAAAAAAACTGAAGCTATTGTCTTTGGCCCTAAAGAGGAATGATCTAGAGTTATAGATCTAGAGTTATAGATCAAGAGTCAACACACAGCTTCAGTCATTACAACTAAAAACCAGCGATCAGGCCTGAAACCTGGGAGTAGTGATGACCTTTTTTTGTAGTTAGTCTGGTACCAGTAGGGGCTTCGACGGCACTGTATAGGGTCGGCCCCCTGCTGTACCATTTTGTTCTTTTTGATCGGCTCACCAGGTCCAACTTTATGTTAATACTCTTGGGGTTTTGTTTTGTTTTTTTTAGGACACGGGGAACTGAGGGTATTTAACTCTCTCTGTTTTTCCTCGCAGAAAATGAAAGCAGCTGAACCAAAAGAAAAGTTCAAGAGTTTAAGAATAAAATCATTTTTTTGAACCCTCATTCTTGCCTCGTGTCCTCAAATATGTTGTGCCCTGTGTGGATGTAACAAGGACTAATGTCTCAGTGAGATCTAGAGAAACTCATCCATGCGTTTATCTTTAGTCGCATCAATTACTGAACAGTGTCTTCACTGTTCAGGTCTGCATAAAAATATCAATCCTCCAGCTGCAGCTGACCCAGAACGCTGCTGCTGGAGTTCTGACTAAAACCAGGAAGATAGAGAACAACACACAGTTCGAAAGTCCTTCACTGAGAGAACAGACTCTAAAATACTGTTTTTGGTTTATAAAGAAACTCACAAAGTCATATTGCTGGTATTTGTAGAAACAAGAGAGCTGCAGACAAACTGCCTTTGGTCTGACTGAGACTAAACAGAATCTTAAAATAAAAGACAAAACATCTCCAGATTACATAACGTGATGAGCAACTTCACATTATAATGATTTGCTTCAAATGTTGTTAAAATAGCCTAGTCAGGTGTTTGTTTTGTGCAGAACCGTCATGTGAAAGTGCCTCTTGGTGATGACACCGCTGCAACACCATTAAATAAAAACTACTCCCAGTGGTCTTCTGCTGAGCGACCCGCAGCGCTTCACTGCACCGACTCCCCTGCCGCTCCGATGGAAATTTCAGCATTCTGTTAAATCACACTGATATCTGTACGGGAAAATGTCTGATAGCAGCTTTCGCTAAATATAAACACATCACTTTGGTCCAAAACCTTAAATCCTCATGAGAAACATTGCCTGCATGTGGAACTAAAACCCAGCTTTCTGGAGTCCTACTTAGTTTTATTTCAACAAGGAAAAAAAGAAAAACAAATCCGCATTTGCATTGCTCACAGAATTACCACATTTGCATTGTCTCTTTTTTTTCTTACAACTGGAAATTGTCAGGACCCTTTGTGACTCTGTCTGGTTAAGGGAGTGAAAACTGTGGAGCTTTGAGGAAACAGACGCACAGTAAGAGGCTTATCTGATCAATTCTCCCTCCTCCTTTTGGTCCCAACTTTCAAAACTGCAATAAACTAAAACAAAAAACCTTCTCATCTGCAACACTTGATTTGTTTTTGCACAAATCAAAAAGTTTGCCTCCCTGTTCAGCTTTTAGCTTGGTTTATTGTGCAGTTGCATCAGCACAGTTGTCTCTGTGCTTTAAGTTTAAATTATATCTCCATGTTTTCTCATTTCACTAACAAAATAATGGGCAGTTTTGTGGATTTAGTTTTGCATTAGAGACAACAGAAAAACATAATACTGTTTGTTTTATCATATTGAGTATAGCCAAACACAATAAGAAGCCTTGCTTGTGCTGAGCTATTCATTTCTACTAACTGCACATTTAGAAGCAGGACTTTGGCTGGCAGGGAGGGGAAATGTGGCTGCTTCCAGCCTGTGAGCTTCTTTTAGTGGTGTCTTACTGGTGTGAAATGAAAGGCACAAACCACCTCGTGTTTATGTCATAAACTCAGAGCGCATGCATATCGGAGCGGGCCGGGCCGGGCCGGGCCGGGCCGGGCCGGGCCGGGCCGGGCCTACCCCAGACGTTCTACTGATTTCCAAACAATACTGGAGCGACTGGATCAAATTGAGGTAAAGAGAGTCAGAAAAGAGGAAGTTTGTGCTGGTTTGGGGCGGAGCGGCTGCTTCTACAGGCTGTGTGTAGAGCAAACCGCATGAGCTGAAAATATTAGAAGGCACTTTGGTGACGATGTGGACTGGTCACTGCTTTCCTATGGAATTCAGCTCCTTTCAAATCTCCCTTCACAGCTCAGCCTGGGATTTCTCCCACTAAGTGGATTTCTTTGTAGAATTCCAGCCGGGCCAACCAATCAGTGAACAGAAAAACTTGTGAATGATGACACTGATTTTCTGCACTGGTTTAGTGCCCATTCCCATTTTGCTCAGTGGAAGCCCACACTTTTCCACCCTTACTTTTGAGAGTTCAACATTACTATTAACAAACTGTGAAAAGAGGCTTGTGATAGCAATGAGTCCCACGTTGAGGTATTTTTTGTTTTGTTATTTGTTATTTTAGCTGACATTGCTAAAATTACTGTAATTTTAGCAATGGCAGCAGAGGAAGTTAACAAACCCGTTCAGCTCATGCTGGCCACCTTCTACATATTGAATTAACATGAAGAGCTGCCTTGTTAGACCCGCCTCCTGGCTCTGATTGGCTGTTTTTGTCCGGGAGCGGTGCAGCTCAGGGAGGAGGAGATCAATCCTGTCACAGATTATCTGTTTCAAACCGTCAGGAATATGGTGACATTTCAAAATATGGAAAAAAATAAAATAAAATTTAAGTTACATACTGCAGCTTTAACATGTTGACGTGTAAGTAATATGTGAGAATTTAACACATAAACACTTTGACCAGGTGTTGTTTATGTCTCTTACTTACATGTTGTCTATGTGTTGATAGTGACATACATTTGAGCTGGATGGCTTTCCGTATAGCTGCGGGTCGTTCGTACGCAGTGCAGACCACCTGGGGGCAGACCACCGTTTCCTGGGAGACCAGAACAAAATGCCAGAAGCCGTGGCAGAGATGGACGTGAGTGAAACAGTGAATGGAAGGAGAAGATCCTGTTGCTGAGATTGAAAATGCCATTTGATAATCTTTGTATTTTGTTCACTTTCCATTTTCTGAAGATTTTAATATTCTGTGAAAACCCCCAAAAAAACAAATTGTGACTGTCTGCATCAAATGCTGGAGCTCCACTTTTTTTCTGAATTGAGTTTTGGGGCCACACAAAATCATTCTGTTTATTGTGTAATGTTTTTATCATAACTGCATTGTTCCTGAAATGTGCTGCACAAATACAATGGACTTATTAGTAAAGCGTTTTTTGTCTATTATTACCACCTTAAGCATAGTGTAGTTATTAAAGCTGTGCATTTCCTTGTGCAGAGTGATTGCACTAAGGCTTTTCTTCATATTTCTAAAAACAGGCTGCAGCCGGCATGATTTCCTCCATTTTCACAGAGGCTGTTTTCAGTGTGTTCCTCCCTGAGACTGTTTGGTAGAAATCCGATTTGTTGGACCTAAATGATGCAGATGTGCTGTTGGAGGACTTTTTGGCACACTTTCTTTTATAGATGATTGATTTCTAAATGGAACTGGGAGTGGAGAACGGTCCGCAGGGACACGCTCATCGCTGTAAAGTGTGACCAGACCGGAACCGGGCACAAATGAGAAAAATAGGACAGTTTTAACAAAAGACTTTTTGAGTAAAATGATGTTGAAAGCAATCAAGAGAAACTCCTAAGTGCGAAGGTTACCAGTAATCTTTTCCATTTATACCCTTAGCTTCTATTTATGCCTTTTTAAAAACTATTTTGGATTCATAAAATACATTTTTCAGACTTTCAGATGGAAACGCAGCAGAAAGAAATGCCTGAAACCTTACATTAGAAGAATGATATTTTCCAGTTTTAGATGATGAACAATTGTAATCATTTTATACATTTTACTTACACCTCAGTCATGGACTGATCTACAAAACCCTCTTCAACTAAAAACACTTACATACGTAAATGATTTTCAGGAAATATAATAAAAAGTGCTGTTATTGTTCTCTTGACAGCTGTTAGAACAGCTGTTATACTGGCTTACTTTTCGATTTGACCAGCTGCTGCCTTGTAAATAACTTCTGATCTCAATGAAATTAAAGTAAAATAAAACTGAACAGAATAAAACGATGAAGCAAGGTGGTGGATCTCGGGGAACCATTGTTAATGTATATGAGGATAATTATTTTCACCCATCTGTTCTGCTCCTATAGCAACCAGGCGTCTGATTACACGCTACTGAGAGAGAACCTCCAGCTGGACTCTTCCACAGCTTCACCTGGGCTCATGATTTGACTAGACTGAGATGAAATCGAACCATCATATTTGTGCCAGGGCAAAAATTAAGTGAAAAGAAAAACATTTATATGAAGACAACTTTTTAAATCTCTTTGAACACACAAAAGAGTAAATAAAAATACAAAGAAATCCCATTACTGAATTCAAAGCTCTGGAGTTACTTTTCCTGCTGACAAATTTGGATATAAAACATGACAAACTGATACAGATTAACTTATTGAAACTTATAGAACTGATAAACATATAATGTATTAAAACGTATGTGCAAAGTGCACAAGTTTTCTTACCAAACAATATTCAAAACAGATTTATAAAAAGAAGCGGCAAAAATAACTTAAAAAGATTTTTAAAATAGATTAAGAGTGATGATGATTTCAAATTAAGATGTCAGTCTATGGAACAATATAGAGAGTGATTAAAATCATTCTAAATCTCTTTCTGAAAAAAGGTGAAAATCTTTACAATGAAGCGAAATGCCATTGGATAAGTTTAGATTTTTTTTGTATTTGAAATGTGGCTCTAATATCCTCCTGAACAGCTCTTTGTGAATATTCATATACATATGAGTTTATACTTCTTTCTGCTCCTTTTTTATTCATGATTTTTTTTTTCAGTTGTTACATTAACAATTTATATTCATTGTTGAGGGAATGAAATAAAAAAACAAATTGAAAAATCTTTTAAAATTTTGGTATTTAGCAACTAAAAATACTTTTTGTAATCCTAACTGAGCCAATTTTGACTCAAATAGTCTCTGTATTTCCATAACAAAGGTGTGCAAAACTTTGTCGATATTCTGATAATCTAAAAAAAACAAACAATTAAACATATGTAGTGTTTCAGCTAAATAAGAAGTGAAATCCAGATCACATGTGAATAAGTCTGTTCATGTGATAAGTCATTAAAAACAACGCCTCGCCTTCATCCTCCTGCCACTTCCTGTCGTCTTCTTTGTTGTTTCTGCCAGTAGTAACACAAGTAAAAGTGTTCCCATTGTAGTTTTGCAAAATACACAGCTTTTGATATGACCAATAAAAGCACATCATTATTGCCCAAAATTTTTTAATTTGGCATGTTTTCTTAAGGGAAGTTTATTATCGAATTTGCGCAATTTTATGGCTGCTAGTGTAAAAAAAGGCTATGAATTATTTAGTGAAATGTTCATATCTGGTATTTGCCCAAATGCAAAAAAATCTCAGCAGCAGCAGTCATTCTATATTCTAAGTGATCAGTATTTCATTGTTTTTTCTGTTTGAGAACAGAATTTTCCTCCTCCTAACTAAAAACAAAACAAAAAAAACATCCCAGGGCTCACTACCGTTCCCTTCCAGCGCCCGTCAGTAAAAGCCAGCAGCAGATAAGCGTGTACCACTTCAGCAGGAACGATCCCACATCCTGCATGTAAACTACCTCTCCCTCTCTCTCTCTGTATTCCCAGGCTGAGGCCTGCGCAGACCGAGATGGCGGCCGGACCCCGTGGGACTCCGCAGATGGGACAGCCTGTGCCATATCGAGAGCCGTCACATCCAGACGGTAAAATGTCACAAAAATGTCAGGGGAGCCCGAGTTGGCTTCGGAGCTGATAGTCCTCAGTGATACACCATTGAACAACAGCAAAGAAAAGGCCAAACTGCCCTACGCTCAAGTGCTGTCAGAGACAGAATACTGGCTCTGCTGCCATTAGTCCGATACTGGTTCAATACTTGATTTTCATCTAAAGACTACTAAAAACAGAGTCGTGTATTTATTGGATGTTTTCGTGGGCGAAACAAAACAAAACGCTCCTAATTTTCACTACTTTTTTTTTTTTAACCAAGATGGAAGCTTGATCTTTGTAATCAGTCCACGGCTTTAAAGCGGTGATAAATAATCTATGACCTTTATAGGGCCAGGAGGAATAGCAACCAATTTGGCTGAACTTATCTGCTCTTCCAAGTGTCTGGCTCATAACCAACCTCCACCTCTTCTTCTGCTGAGTGGCAGCACTCTGCAGCGAACTCAAACCACAAAGCCGGTGAGTGGAAATGAGGATGAGCGCGTTAACTTGGTGGGACTGAAAATCTAGCACATGGCCTGCTGTAATGAGGCAAGACAACAAGATCTGAAACAGTGGAATAATAAGTCTGATGTTGTTTAGCAGCAAACTAGACTGACAGAGTGTGCTGAAATCACGCAGTACTGCCTGAGGAGAACTGGGTTATAACTGTGTGGTACTTTCTGGACTGAAATGAAACCACAAAACATGTCTTGCTCTTATGTCCTTCCATCTATTGGAAATAAAGATATTAAGGTTTCATTTATAAGCTTGGTTTTTGATGTTTTATTTACCTCCAAATGTTTATGCGTGACACGAACACATGAGGACTGAAATGAACCAAACATGTAGAGAAAACCCTCATCCTCACAATCTCACTAAAGTAGCAGAAGCAAGTTGCAATGTTTATTTCACAAATGATTTAATGTACAAAACGGTTAGATTAGCAAGACATACAGTAAATAGCTTCTCATGCTTCAGCTTCAGTTCAAAGCTTATGGGAAAAAAAATTGCAGAAGCATAGAGTTTATATTGATAACATGCCATTAAATTCCTCTCCTTAGAAGACATGACTGTTATTTAAGTAAAGGTCAGAACAGGTGGAGTTGTCTTGTCGTCCTTTAAGGCTTGTAGTTCTTTAACTGCTGATAGAAGCCGGGGTTTGGTCGAACCGAAGGTCTCGCCAGCTTCACCTGGTTGTACGCATCATCAAATGAAAGCCCCTCCTTTAACATCAGGTAGCCAATCACAATGGAGGAGGAGCGTGACACACCTGCGTTACAGTGGACCATCACCACTCCATCCTACAGGAAAAACAAGAGGAAAACATATATAATGCTCAATCAGTTAGCATAAATCAACTCTCATCAGACTTTAGTGTTTTAGCATATTTTTTTTTAAGTGTTGAGACATTTACTGAGATATTTGATCACAAAATGAAGGAAGCTGGTCTTACTCTTATCTCACTATAATAATATCAGGGTTTGCCCCGGTGTATTATAAGCCTGGCAGCCGCCATGCTTTACTAGACCCCCCAGCGCCGGCTGTGTCTTCCCTGTAAAGTTTATGTCTGTGTTCCCAGTTGACCGTTGCGTTAGTGGTTAACAAACCAGCGCTAACCTCATCATGCAGGCTCAGAACTGTGAGGAGATTTCACGCTCACCTCGCAGCCATGCATCACGCTGGTTTTATATTATTTTATTTTATTTTTTTAGTATTACTTTTCCAGTTACAGGAAGCACTAAACCATTCCAAATGCTTTGTCCACTTAGTCAGAGTTAATGCGCGCGGCCGCATGGAGATCTGAGAAACTCACCCCATGAACTTCAGCAAACAAGACAGTTTCTGTAGCACTTATTAAAAACTCAACAGAAACTAAATGGAAGAGCTACTAAAGCCACATTAGCAGCATTAAATTAAATCTCCCGGTTGTTGCGCATCTCTCCCGGCAGTGTAGCGGATTTAATTCATCATGCAGGGCCGGTCCAAAGCTGTATGAGGCCTTGAACAGAATTTGACTTAGGGGTCCCTCTAGCTGCTAAAAACATCAGAACCTCTAACAGCTTCTGTGTTACATGTAGTGAAATCTGGGGAGGGGAGTAGTTTAATTGGCCAGCCTAAGAAAACAATCAGTGATAATTGGAGTTTACTAATTTGTATTTGTGAACAAACAGAGCTCAAACTCACAGCATCATATTGTTGTTATGGTAACAAAACAATCTAACTATGAAGATTGTTCTCTGAACTTTTACAAAGTAATCTTGCCATCTCCTTAAAATCTTACATATAAATGTTAAACAATTTAAAATCTTTAAAATGCATGTATGCTGAAACTCTGAAATCAAATTTAGCAGCATTGATAATCTCAGTAAACAAATGTTATATTTATACGTCTGTGGTCTTTGCTAAAATATGATAATTTATGGGCCCCTGAAGACCTGGGGGCCTGATGGAGCCGCTGACTTAATTTGGATTAAACAGAAGTGCAAATAATTGATTTTCATCTTAATTGTGTTTTTTTTATTTATTTTTAAGGCTAGTTGTGGATTTAAATAGCATTTCACTGGCGATGTTTTCCCGCAACATACCAGTTATCCAGTAATATTTTTACATTTCCTGTCCCCTTAACATCTTTTAATAAAAAACACGGTGGACCGCCGGTGGACCGCCGGTGGACCGCCGGTGGACCGCCGGTGGACCGCCGGTGGACCGCCGGTGGACCGCC
>CAEGAE010019181.1:0-26082 GCA_903067095.1 Girardinus metallicus | reverse complement strand
AGAATGAATGGGGCCATGTATTGTGAGATTTTGAGTGCAAACCTCCTTCCATCAGCATTGAAGATGAAACATGGCTGGGTCTTTTCAGCATGACTATGATCCCAAGCACACTACCATGGCAACAAAGGCATGGCTTCGTAAGAAGCATTTCAAGGTCCTGGAGTGGCCTAGCCAGTCTCCAGATCTCAACCCCATGGAAAACCTTTGGAGGGAGTTGAAAGTCCGTGTTTCCCGCCTCCAGCTCCAGAACATCACTGCTTTAGAGGAGATCTGCTTGGAGGAATGGGCCAACAATCCAGCAATGGTGTGAGCCAACATTGTGAAGACTTACAGAAACTGTTTGACTTCTGTCATTGCCAACAGAGGATATATTACAAAGTATTGAGATGAACTTTTGTTATTGACTAAATACTTATTTTCCACCCTTATTTGCAAATATTTTTTTTTTAAATGAGACAATGTGATTTTCTGAATTTTTTTTCTCATTGTGTCTCTCATAGTTGATGTCTACCTATGATGTCAATTACAGGCCTCTCATCTTTTTAAGTGGGAGAACTTGCACAATTGGTGACTGTCTAAATACTTTTTTTCCCCACTGTATCTAGTTACTGTTGTGAACAAGAGATTTTCTCTTTAGACCTGTGCAAAACCAAAATATGCACTGATGGTAAAATGGGGAATTGTAATAAGTATTGACCAGAGCTGGTCAAACAAACGACTGAAGGTAGCAGATGGAGACTGCAAGAACCAACTCAGGCATGAACTCTTACCAGGGCCAAGGAAAAAAGACAGACCACTGGAAAAGTCTTATAATAATACAGCCAAATTTTATAAAGTTTTTTCAGACACTCAAAGACACTTATGGAGAAGTTCAGCTGATTCTAATAGGCTGTAAGTACCCCCGTCCCAGAATGCTTTGTCTTTATAATACGCTTTTGTGATTAGTTTTCTGTTCCTCCATGGCTGGATGTCAGAAATTCCTCCCAGTCTTGCCTGTGTTGAGTAAAAACAGTTTCTTCACAAATAAAAAGCAATTTTATCAGTATAACTTCCTCTGACTTCACTTCCAATCTAATTGTTTCCACAGACAGTAGCTTCATTCAGAGTTTCTGCTGCACCACCTCTTTACCCCAAACTCAGAAGTGTTCTTTGTTTCCCACTCAGCCAGCAAGTATGAAATGCTAAGAGAGGTAGAATTAGCACATCTGGATCCATGACTACACCCCGGGTCTCCAGTTTCACTTCCACCATTAGGAGCAGGAAAAGGGGGTTATGGACATGAGACCTGCAAACGTTCACGGTTGATTTAGAGGGTTCGGCTTGTGTAACGCCAGAATTCCATCTCATTCCTCACGGGTCTCTGCAGCCCTGTCAGACAGGCTGGAGGAAAAAAAACTTTGTGCACACTGAAACAACCACTGTGCTCTGGTGCTGCACACACACCAGCAGCTGTGTGTGTCGGCAGAAGAGGATTATAAAAAGGCTTCAGTGTTTGGCAGAGCTCCAGTCTGTGAAGATCCGTTACCCTGGGGGAGACGGGGGTGGCCGCTGCATGTCTGCTCCGTTACAACCTTAGACAAGAGGCGACAGACTGACCTCTTCATTTCAGACAAAAGGGGGAAAACTCTGCTTGGGCTGTGTGTGTTCAGATGGAGATAAAATTCCTGAATAGAAACTAGAAGGACCAAACAAATGTATAAAATAACTACCAGAACAACATGACTGGTATCCATGACAGGTCCAGAGGTTTTCAGCTCCATCATGTTCTGGTTCAAAACGCCCAATAAAAGGTTTAGAGGACTTTTGATCAGAGCTTTGCTTCCCTGAATAGTGGCTTGTCATCACCATCAAATGTGAGCTCATCTGTGCACCAGGTGACCCTCCACCCCCTACAACAACATCATTGCCATTTGTACCCATCCTGTCTTCCAACCCTGGGTAATGGTGGCTCAGCAGGTAGGAGTTCAGCCTGAAACGGGTGGGTTGCTGGTTTAAACGTCCCATGTCCGACTCATTTGCCTTGTCTGCTGGTGGTGGTCAGAGGGTCCGGTGGTGCTGCGTTGCCTCTGTCAGTGCGTCCCAGGGCAGCTGTGGCTACAGTGTAGCTCACCCCCATCAGTGTGTGAATGAATGATTGAATGTAGTGTGAAGCGTCTTCAGAGTCGTCTGGATTAGATAAAGCATTCTACAAGTACATCATTTACCCACCTTGACATACTTCAAATAAGGAACTGCCAAAAGTAAAGAGTTACAAAAGATTAAACCTATTTAAAACAGTCTTTCTAAATCCTGGTCCTCAGGGAACACTGCCCTAGAGGAATTCTAGTCAGAATTTTATTAAATGCAATATTTCTATTTATTTAGAGATTAAAGGAAGTGACATGTTTCATTGTTGGAAAATCTAGTTTTATGGATATGCTAACAGTCATAACAAAATGTCTAGGTCAAGGATGGACAATATCTAAACCATTCGGGACACCAAATAACCAATAAGAAGCGACTTTGAACACCACTTAGTTAGGCAACCAGCTGCTTGGGTCCCATATGTCCTCTGACTTTATATCAATATTTTTAAGCAAAGTATTGGAGCATAAATTAAGTTTAAATCTACCCAGAACATCCTATTGTTTTCAGCTGCCAATTATGTTTTTTATTATGAAGATGTCCTGGTAGTATGTTAGACTTGTTATTTTTTCAGGAAACACCATTTTTTTGTGTTTTATTTTTTTATACCAGAGTAGTTTCCATTTTTAATTTCATCAGAAAAGGGGAAAAATAATCATTATCATCATATTGAATCGTAAAAAGCTCAGTTTTTTTAAGATCTTCACGTTTTAATAATAAAATGTAAACTATAACTGGCAGCAAACTATGACCTCATTTCGAAATGTAATCTGTGAGAAGCTGAGCTGCACAAAGAGCAAACAGGAGAATGTTCAGGAAGAGAAAGGAGCTAACAAAGAAACACAGAGGGTGAGTTACGAGGTAATG
This sequence comes from Girardinus metallicus, assembly GCA_903067095.1. Lineage (NCBI taxonomy): Eukaryota > Metazoa > Chordata > Actinopteri > Cyprinodontiformes > Poeciliidae > Girardinus > Girardinus metallicus. The sequence goes on along the minus strand of CAEGAE010019181.1, from coordinate 23,091 downwards.
CATCCTAATTGCCGCCAGGCTGCTCTCTGCATGGGGCCCCGATTGAATTGTGAGTGGGACCAGTAATGGCTATGTTTATGTGCTCTTTGTCCTGCAGCAGGACAAATTTGTGCATCTTGCTGCATGCTGCACCTTCACAGTGAGGGAGGCAGCTCTGAGACATGGGCAGCAGGATGGGCTGATACGTCTCATTTTGATCAAAAAAGGCAGTTGTGGAAAAACGTTAGTAAAAACTAAGAAGTAGTGTTGAAACTTTTTAAAAATCTTTCCTTTGAAGACATAGAGCCTAGCGTCCCTACTACCAACCTCCCATAAGTCCTGGAGTTTGGAAATCTTCCTGAAAATTCCTAGTTCCACATTCTTGTAGAAATGTTTCTACAGATCTTCAGTAAAAGGTCTATGCTGACTGAGCGAGGGTTTACCCTGGGTGAGGGAGCTACAGCCTTGTGCCTGATGATGTAAAGGAAGTTTTGATTTGAAAATATTTTTTCTTTTCACTTCCTGCCTTTCAGGAATTATGAACATACGCTCCCCTGCACCTCATGAATGGTCTCATTTGGCCATACTCTACAGTTAGACATAGCACTACATTTACCTTTATTTACATTCCCTACATATTCATTCAGACATATAAAAGTTTAGTTGTAAATTATCAAACAATATAAAAGTTGTTAATCTTAGATCAGATAGTCTTAATGTTAACCAGTTTTTAAAATGTAATTCTCCTCCCATTGTCTGCAGTAGATGAATTGAGTCATTTCCATGACAAAATACTTCAGCGGTATGCACAAACATAAATTATAGACATTTTACAAATATCAATAACATGCAAAAGAAACATGACTGGTCCCAGCACTGAACCTTGGGAAACCCCATATTTTGCCTATTTGAAAACCAAAGTTTTTATTTAAATGTCCTGCAATTTTGTAGTAAGCACTTTACCAATATAGTGCAAGTATAATGTTACTCCTCTCCTACTATACCCTTGTTTTTCCTTTATCATACTTGAAAATCAACAACTTCTCTCAGATCAGATCTCCCTCAAGCATATTCTGCATTATCTGTAGTTGTTGTTATTGTCTTTACAAATTCCAGGAGTGCAAAGTTGCCTGGTCTGCTCTGTTCTCACAGAAAATTATTTTATCTGAACTGAAATATACATATTTTAATTTTTTTTTATTTTGCAGTATTTGCCTTAGGAAACTTGAAGAAACAAGCCTGCATTTACTATAGTGACCTGCTTGATGTTACTTCAGGCTACTTTCTTAGTGTTAGACCCCACTATAGGTTTATGAGGCCGTAGTGCGTGGTTGAACATGCTGGCAACATGACACATTCATAGTCACGTAGGTCATGAGGTCAGAAAAATGTGTAACTGCTGCTTTAAACTCGGAAGGACATTTTTTTCCATCTAAACTCCTCCTCTCCTCCTTTCTTTGCCTCCTTCGCAAACAAACAGTACCAACCTGTTGGCCCTGATGTGGGATCAGCTTAGTGATCTGCTCCTCAGCACGCGGAGCCGTAGATCCTTCGCTGTGCTGCTCTCAGATCAGTACCCCTCACCCCTACACTTTTTCCCTCCCCACGCGCGCTCTGATCCGACAGCAGCTCCACTCCGCAGCCTTTTCCTTCCACTTCCACTCCACTTCAGAGACGCCAACCAGGCTGGTTGTTCCCACGCCTCTGCACCCTTAGAACCAGCAATCTGTACGGGAATAAACACGGATTAAATCACTGTTTTTGGGGATTATGCTTTTTCCAAATCGGACTACAGATGCGGGAATTGAATCAGCAGGAGCCTCGACTTTTTCCAGTGAAGTAACCGTGCAGCAGAAGTGGACGTAAACTTTTTTGGACTGGGCTCGGTCTTATAATGTCAGGGCTTCTGAGTGTGTTATGAGCGGCTTTTATGATTTTTTTTTCCATTTCTTATGAGAGCTGTGTTTTATATGGACGGTTTTCCAAGTGGAAAAGACGAGAGAGAGACTTCCACATCTCAGGAATTCGACGCCAGCAACTGAAGTGTCCGTGAACGCCGCAGGTAGCTAGCTAACTTGCTCGAGACTTTTAGGATTGTTTCAATATCTCCTGATAGAGGTGAGAAACACAGTAGGCCTAATTGTACTCAAACGAAGGCTCTGGGCTGTTCGGCACACAGCTAACGTGAGCTAAATGCTCTGTGTGAGCTTTTCCAGGGTCGCATTTTGTTTAAACCAACTCGGGTCTAGTTCAGCCTCCACCATTAGCCTCCGCGGCTAACGTCCCAACATGCCGCAGCTGGGCAGAGACGGAGACGACCTGGGGGCTAGCGATGAATTGATCGCCTTCAAAGACGAGGGGGAGCAGGAGGAGAAACCCAATGTGTCCTCGGAGCGGGACTTGGATGATGTCAAGTCGTCCCTAGTCAACGAGTCGGAGACCACCAACAGCTCTGACTCGGAGGTGAGTTGAGCAGAGGTCCGTGAATGCTTCCCTCTGTGCTCCGGGTGTCTTCATGCTGCTGCGGCTCTGTGTGCAGGCAGACAGGCGCCCCAAGCCGCATCCAGATGCTGAGAGCAGGGCCAGGCACGGCCAGCTGTTCCAGGAAGGTAGGCAGCAGCATGGCATTCCGGGTTATGATGCTTCTGGTAGTAACAATTATATGGGACTTCTTTATCAAAGTAAGAGTTTATACAGAGTCTTGGATCAACAGTTATGAGCTGTAGTTTGAAATTTGAATTAAAACATTGGGGACCCTAACGATTATTTTGGTCATGAATTATTCTATCGATTATTGTGAGGATTAATAAACTAATTGGAAAAAAATGGCCACATTCTGGAGATTTTTAATTTAACTATTTGTGCCTATTTACGTAAGATTAGACATACATTAAAATATGAAAATATGCAAATAATGCAGTTCATTTTAAATAACATAATAAACATGTTATTGACCAAAATGCACTAACAGCATTCCTTCAGTTTGATGTTTGTAGCACAGGATGTCCTTCTAGCATCAACTCTGCTGGACTGAATGTCAATACAAAGTAGCGCTGATATGATGGTTACCTTGGTTATCTTTTATTAATAATTGGATAGCAAGAGGTGCTTAATAAGAGAATATTCTTTTTACAGAATATTCAAGCAAAAACTGTTCCTTGAGGAGTTTTGGGTTGGACAGATGTATAGATTAAGTTTTTTATCTTGAATGCAAACTTTTTTGTAAAGGTTTGATTTAATTACTGCTCTTGTTCATTCAGCAAATTGCCTTTTTATGAGTCTCTATGCTCAACAATTATTTAATTACTAAATTGATTGACAATCGTTTCAATAATCAGTTATTCACAATTAATTCAATAAAATGTTTCAGCCCTAACAAACAAATTTCTCTCCTCACGTCGTAGAACTTAGACAGAAGTTCCTCATTTGGGCCTGTGCTTTTGACACATTACGGGCCTGGTTGGAGATGGACCAATCAGAACGGCAGATTGTTCCTTTATCAGCTCAGTGATCTTTGATATATTTATATATTTTTTGTTCAAATTTTTCTTTTATTTCAAGGTTATCCCATACAGATGCAGCATCTCGTCTTCAAAGAGGTCCTTACAAAATCTAAAATGAACATAAACACGAGTTTAAGAACTCCTGCTATCTTCAGTCTGTAAAGGCATGGATGCACTTTTTAAGTTCAGTAGAAGTCAGATAAAACTTAGGGACATGCTTTGATAACTAAAAATTCGCCATCTTGTAATTCCTGTATTTTCTAACTTTGCAGCCCACTTTCTCTTTTGAGCCTTTCAGTGTTTAGAGACAAACCGGCCTGAACAGCCAGGCTTCAGCGCAAACAGGAACTCAGCATCAGCTAGGAAAAGTCTGATTGGTGCATCTCTAGTTTACACATTTCTACTCTTGTTAGACTGATCCCCTGACATGTGTGACCATTGTACAATACAGAGCTAATGAAAATAGATTTTGCCTTGAGAATCTTTTTGTCATGTTATTCAGCCCTAAGCCTTGTGGGCCATATTGAACCATCAACTCCTGCTGTTGCAACTCTCCAGACATTCTTCCAGAAGAAAGTGTGAATCTCCTGAGTGATCCAGATGTAGGCAGTCAAAGCTCCCAGGACTGTTGATCATGAACTGATTTTTGAACGAATTAGAAATGTTGAATGGGCTGCTGCATTTCTGAGGCAGCAAACACACAAGTCATTTAAAATTTCTTCCACCTTTCCAGAAGGTTTGAAGTGATTCTACATAAGTGAGTGTAGCCATGGTGACAGAGGCATTACTTTTGGCTGAAACTGACAGCTTAGAAAAACATTTTCAGCACAGCATCTCTGGTTAATTCTCAGGTATCTAAAACAGTGTTTCCCAGCCCTGGTCCTCAGGCTCACTGCCCTGCATGTTTTAGGTGTTACCTTGATTTAGCACAGGTGATTTCAACTGACAAGTGTTTGCTGAACTGCAATCAGCTAAATCAGGCGTATTAAAGCAGAGAAATATCTAAAACATGCAGGGCGGTGAGCCTGGAGGACCAGGGTTGGGAAACACCGATCTAAAACATTAGAAGGAAGCACTAGCATTTTGCATTCATTACTTGGAATCCAAAATGATGATTAAACTTTCATTCATGTCGTCATTGTCATTGAATTTTAGTCCTAACTGACGTTTTTTTTTTTCAGTTTTTCTTTTTCAAACATCCATTCTATTGTTAGTCAAACATGTAAAAATGGTGGTTTGCAAAAGTATTCATAGCCTCTGAACGTTTCTATATTTTGTCACATTCCGACCACAAACATCAATATATTTCATTTGAATTTAATGTGAAAGACCAACACAAAGTAGTGTACAACTGTGAAGTGGAAAGAAAATGATGCATGATTCAAGACTTTTTAGTTTAAAACAGGCTTAGGCTGTAAAAGGCTTTCCCAAGCTTTCAACATCTCACTGTTCAATCCATCATCTGGAAATGGAAAGAGTCTAGAACAACTGGGTTATAATGGAAGGATTTGACACAAAACATAGTCACATGTTAAAACGGCCCAGTCAAAGTCCAACCCTAAACCCAATCCAGAATCTGTGGCAAGACCTGAAAGCTGCTGTTCACAAACGCTCTCACAATGCATCCAGTCTGCCTGAGCTTGAGCTGTTTGGCAAAGAAGAATGGGCAAAAATTTCAGATCGAAGCTGGTGGAGGCAAACCCTAAAGACTAGCAGCTGGAATAGCAGCAGGACCTGGGGGTGGGGGTGGGGGTGGGGACGGGGGGTAGATACTTCTACCCACTGCACTTTTCAGTTTATTTTTTTTATTTGTAAGAAATGTTTTGACTTATACTTTTCTTTCTTCTTCACAGTGGTAGACCACTTTGTGTTGGTTTATCACATAAAATCCCAATGAAAAATATTTATTTGTGGTTGTAGTATGAGAAAATATAGAAAAGTTTAAGAGGAATGAATACTTTTACATGTGACTGTCTGTCCATCAGATATGGAATCAGTGTGTCTGATTTAATGGAGACTCAGTTTCCCAGAAGCCCTGTTGAGTTATTGTAGCAGGTTCCCCCAGCTAAATGCTGATGTTGTCCCTCAGGGCCCCGGAAGCAGCATGACACGGGCCTCTTCCAGCCGTCTCCATATGTTGGCTATCCCTTCTTCATGATCTCGGACCTTGGGAATCTCTGCAGCCCCTACCTCACTAATGGAGCTCTGGCCCCAAGCGGTCGGACGGTAAGTCAGGACCAAACACTGATGGCCGACCGTCAGGATGCCACACTGCTTCATTATGTCTCTTGTTTGGCTGTTTGTTTATGATTTGTAGACAAATAAAAAAATATATATATACATTTTCCTTTACAGTGCAGTTAAACACTTTATTCATCCCAAATGGAAGTTAAAGGCTGTCAGGACTCATAAAGGTTCTCCAAAGAGTTGCTGTGCAGGGACAGGATGTCTGCAGCAGGCAGTGTTACAACAAACCTGAAAAGACCTCTGATTGAAGACTGTTGCTGTATGTCAGTCTGACGGCTATCGTGACCTGCTACTAGTTCAATATCTGGGCAACAGAGACGATATTCCAAAGTTACATGTTCTGGATGACAGTGGAAGCTCTTATTACAGTTTTTCTTAATTGTTTACATACATTTTCTGAAAGGGCGCTTCATACTCTCAGAACACAACACACATATCAAAAACACACACACACACACACAATGGGCATAACCCTCCAATTCTCCTGCAAGATGAAACTTTACATTCAAAACAATGTTCTATCTTCTTAAAATTGTATTTTGTTTTCAGATTTACACACAGAGCCTCATATGATTAGACATGATGGAGTTTTTTACACTGATGTGCTCAGTGTAAAACACTCCATTCATCATATTGACTCAGTGTTACACTTACTGCACATAGTACATGCAAGACTGTAAATCCCAACCAACAAAAGGTTGCATATACAGAACAGAAGAATTTACTCTAAACTATGAAAAGCAAACTGTGCTGCCTCCTCTCTTCTGTTCGGTACTGGCCACATCACTTCATCCATCACAATGTTTCCCTGGACATCTTAGCATGAAAAGCTCCTGCTGCATCCTCCATAGCTTGGATTTGGGCTAGATGTGTATGTGGCAGGTGTTTGGCCATGTGATGAGTCCGTGCACATAGTGAGGCACTTAACTTAGGTTTTTGACTGATAATGTGTTCCTTGTGAAAACAAGAGATTTTCTTCATGAACTTTGTGCCAAATGCAGGAAATTGTGTGTAGTGTTTTAATTCACTAAACACTACACAAGCAGGAATTATACTTGCAGTTTAGCAGAATTGGTTCATGAGGCTGGTGGATGAGTTACATGTTGTCATTGTGTCTCAAGTACCACTATTTGTGTAAACAATCGAGAAGAACTGTGACAAATAACCTTAAACCATGTGTGTGAACTTTCTGTTGCTTTTTCACATTAAATCTTCATGAAACGCCTGAAGTTTGTGCAGGAAAGGAGCAGGAACGTGAAGACGTTTAAGCGGTTTGTGAGGCTCTGTCATGTGTGGATGTTCTGGCATGGCTGTGAACTCCTCAGGGACCTGCTGGTTAAATCTTCAGAAACCGCGGCCACTAAAGGGTCACTCAGAAAGCTGAATCCTGCAGTTGCTGCTTCATATTGCAGGGATATTATATTTTAGTAAACTGAGGCCCAGACATCACTGCCTGGAGGTCTGCTGTGTGTGTGCACGGTGTGTGTGTGTTTCTGACTTGCCTTGTAATGGTGGCGCGTTAGACAGGCCTGGACACAGCCTGCCTGCATGCCTGCCTCCAGCAGGAATGAGTTCTGATTGCGTCTGATTCTCTGCTGCAGATTAGCTGCTGTAGCTGCCAGGTACCAGGCAGGATTTGCAGAGTGTTGCCCAATTTCCCGTTTTGGAGGGTAAGCTTGGATTAGGGGCCGCTGTCTGATGGTTTAATACATCTCTGCTCTCAGCCATGTTTAAATGTTGCCTCTGTGGAAGTGGGAGAAGTTTCAGGATGTTTAATGTGAAGTGTTACAACAAAGGAAAGTTTAAGTTGATGACCTCAGGGGAAAAGCTTAACTGAAGTTGTCAACTCACAGCTAAAGCCACACATGACGCTGCAGCTGAAGCTTTTAGACTCGGAGCTGCAGGCTGTCTTTCTTTTTCCTTTGCGTGTTTGTTTTGGAAGTCTTGCCTCTACTTATTTAAGCCACACACACACGCAGGTTAAACACACAGCCCAGCTTCCTCACACAAACACCTGCATTCCTCAGCTTTGTAGCAGCCATCCTTTCTCTTTCTGGCTCATTGTTGTCTGTCACAGAGTCTGAATGGCCCTTAAGCCCTCTGTGTAGCCCAGCAGCAGCTACGTAGGAGCTGCTGCTTTATCGGCCCGGTTTCTTTCATTTTGGGTGATCGACCATCTGTCAATACTTGCATGTGAACCAACTTTACCCACCAGTCTTTTCTACCACCACAAGGCCCAGAGAGAGCTGTGTATAACAGCAGCCTGTCTGCTGTTGCCCACTTTGCTACTTTTTTCTATATCTAGTACAGAAACAAATCTCTAAAGGCTTTTTAAATATTGGTGATCAGCCAGAAATCTGTGCATTCCTACTTTAATAACAGTGATCAGTCTGCTATCAGTAGCTATTGAAGAAGTACTTGAACATGTCCTGAATATGTCTAGATATTTGGCATGCATAGAGAACAAATGTTTTCTATTCATCTTTATTATTATGGACTGTATTTATATAGTGCCTCAATCTTTTTTTATCTACCGTACCTTTTTAACTATCATGGATGTATTACTAAGCTCAGTATTACTAAGCCATGGGGGATATTTCCCCTCTGACAGCTGAACCAGAGGGTTGGTGATTTGCTGCGTGTCAGGACCAGGGCACCAAGCTGGTGGACCAAGACACCTTCATGAACCTCAGCATGTTGCTGCCTTGCTGGCTTTTGTGACTTTTTTCTCTGTGTCTGATTGAGGGAGTGTGTCTACTCCAGGTAAGGTTTGATTACTAAATTAGTTGATTATTTCAGTAGTGGATTAATTGTCTCCACTACTGGCCTTTAGCTCAGCTATTTTCTTGGTGTTGGTGGTGGACCTTCAGCGGGCCTCTGTGGGACATGATGACACGCTGTCACTTTCATTCTTTCTCTGAGGCCGCGTTTCCTCTGAAGTCTACATTCAGCCTTGGAACCAGAGTTGTTCTGCTGTTTATCAGACGTTCTCAGAGAGGAGTCGCTCTCTGCCTCCTCAGACTGTTGGGAGTGTTTATGGAGGATGAGGAGATGGACCGGCTATCTCAAGCAGAGTCTTTGTAAACAAACCTCTGCTGGTTGCTTGCTAGCTGAATTATAATACAGACTGTTTATTGTGCTGATGGGTGCAGGCAGGAAGCAGGAGGCGGCGTACAGAGACGAGCTGTCTGCTCATTTCGCCCTCCTCCCATAACGCCCCCCGGCTCTCCCGCCTCCCCCCCCACAGCGCCGCACGCCGCTGCAGCTCAGGGACTCATCCGACAGGAAGAGCCTCAACACTGAGGGACGTCTGCTCATGATCCAACCTGTAAACATGCTGGTCACATGCGGTCATGGTCGCAGGTGGGAAAACAGTCAATATGAGTCTTTATTCCAGATATTGTGGCTGAATGATTATAAACCAAATAACAATAACAATAGAATGTGACCAGCAGTAAATGGCTTTAGACTCAGTGAAATGATTCCTCCTTATTTTGTCTCTCTGACCCCTGTTTTATCTCAGGTCATTGTTGCCTGATGCACACTTCCTTGTTTATGTTGCTTCGCCGCAGCATAGCTAACACTGTTCAGCTGTATGTCTGAATTATTTGACATCTGACCTGATCTATGAATCATTTTCTGTTGATAGTTTTTCAGTGTTCTGCACAGAAAGTAGACGTGACCATTACAGCAGCATGATGGGCTGAGCAGTAGAGCAGCACTGATTATAGTTTTCTGGCCGATCACCAATCTTTAAAAGCCTGACCTGTCCATTCCTCCGATTTTGACCACTGCTAATCACCAAATACAAGATTACCTCATATTTTGGGGACTGTAGCACAAATTGACAAAATCTGGCATATCCAAATCTCCTGGTTTTTGAGCCACAAAAACTGAGATCATTCATCCACCCATTTATTTGTTTTTTTATTTAGCCCCTCACACCCCTAAAATATTTTAGGTTAACAAACATTGTTGAGGGTGGGGGCTCTGTAAATCACTGCAGATCCAAAATATAACACAGGCCTGTAAAACCCTCTTTATTATAATAAATGCAGTTTTTATTTGGGGGGCTGCAGATGGGGTTAATGAGAGGATTGACTAAATTTTAGATTTCTTTTACTGAGACAAACATTAAATATTTGCTTTTTTGCCAAGTTGAATAAATCAGTCATACAGATTTGGGGGACCCAGGTCAGGGTACTCTATGCTCTACTCTTGTAATGGAGAGCAAACACAACCGATCCAGGGGCCACTCCTCATTTAGGGCCACTTGGTGGTAATCCCAGCCAGAGCTGACTGTCTTCTCCAGCCAGCTCCTCTCATGTTAGTGGTCGAACATCATCTCTACATTTTTTCAACAGTGACACCTTCCCAGAGTTTTACAGAGTTATAGATTTGATATATATAATTCTTTGCTAAAAATGAGTGATTTTAAATCTGCAAGGATTTGTCCCACTCTGAGCCATTGTCTGTAGTTGTACATGGTCATGTGCATGTTTAGTTTGATTGTATTTACCCAGAATGCCTTGTTTGCCTCGTGTTTTGGAGTGGCCAGTCAAGACTTTATTATTATTATTAGGTCTTGTAGTCGGGTCCAGGTTCCAGAAGAGGTTGCTGCTTCCTGCTGTGACTTTTCAGGTTCTGACTCCAGAGATGTTTCAGCCACTTTCTGATCCTGGGTGTGTTTAGATGCTTCCTCTCTGGCTTTGGTCTCTGATCTCCTGGCTCAATCCATCTTCAGGAAACACTCCATCATTAATGTCTGACCTGATAAACTTGGTCAAGGAAATCATTCTGACACTTGAGTCAAAAATTCACTACCCAAGGCAGATGATCAGGATTTTCCAGATTTTCCCCTGAACTCCCGTAGCCGTTCTCTGCTGGCCTCTCATTGGTCCGTTGTGTAGAACCTGAGCTGTGTGCTGCTCGTAAGCAGCAGTAATCCTAACAAGTTTCCCCTGAGCTCAGATCCTTACCCGAGGCTCAGTAATGGCCTCGTATTTTGTGCATGTGTGTTTGACTGGAGAAGTGTCGTGGTGTTTCCAGCAGCTGGATCCAGTTAGCCCTGATCCTCAGCTTCCTCTGAGCGCTGAAGCAGGGGCTGGGCCACAGACCGGCTGTGTGCAGGGGCCGGTCTTGTTGCTCTGGTGTGGGGGGAGGGGGTTTCGCTCATTCATGCCTAAATGTGTGTCTGACGTAGTTCCAGGACTGATGAGACTAACAAGGTTTGGTGTTCTTGTTTCGAGTCCTGCCTCCTAGTCATTAGTCCAGAAATTTGAATTTGATGCTGCTGCCTCAACAGATGACTCAGAAAACATGACACTCTTAACAACAGACTTATCCTTGAAGGGTCTTAGCTTCCTCAACAAGTCCAGTCTGTTGTCCAGATGAACACAGAGGTATTTCTATTCCTCCACTTCTTCTCCCATGATGGAAATAGGGTTTGATATAATCCTCCATGCCTCCATGTGCATCTCTGGTCAGAGATGATGCTCTGATGGAAATCCTTACTTTTTTTTGATTAATTCCATAATCACTGCGATGTACTCTCTGTGTAAAGTGCAAAACGTTTGCACCTAATGGTCACCTAGTGTTGAGGCGACTCCTGGAGGTGATCCATACTGGTGGGCCATCCTGTTCAGCGTTTTAATCGTAGTAATTGAATCAAAACCTAACAGCACAGCCCTGCCGCTTTCTCCTTCTTTTGGCTCTTGTTATTTTGAGCTGATGACTCAAGCAGCTAAAATCTTCCTCTGTTACTTTCCAGCCATGGTGAAAGCTGTTAAAGCATTTTCAGTATCACAAAAATCAAAAATCAATATTCCAAAATGTATAAATAGCTGAAAGTGTCGGATTAGAGTCAGAAGGCCTCCCTGGCTTGCTTTGGTTTATGTTCTGTCAGTCAGGGTCAAAGGTCACAGTTGAGTGCCTGTAGGCGTCACTCACAGCTGAAGGAGCACCAAAGGGCCTTTCAGCAGACCCACCTCCACCCTGCAGCCTGTTCATCAGGACCATCAGCTCTTCAGTTCTTATCTGCAGGCAGCTTCCTGCTGTGGAGGCTCAGCATTGATGAGGGGGGGGGGCCTGGGGGTCAGTGGGGAATGTAAACAAGTGACAAATGAAGAGGAGAGGAGGACACTTAACCACCTTATCTCGTGTTAGAATCCCAGAGCCAATGTTTGCTCCTCTTGAGGCTGGTCATTTAAAGTTCCCATCATGCCTTCTGCCTCTGCTCCCCACAGAGTCGTCACCTTCCTAAAGTCTGCTTACCTCTGTTACTGGGCAGCCTGACAGAGCCTTCCCTTTATGAAGTGGAAGAATAATATCCACATGGTTTAACAGATCTGAAAAGTACAGCGTGCATATACCAATATCTGAGTCATAGTATCGGCCAACAAAGAAAGATGGTGATTAATTGACTTAAAAAAATTTTTTTTAAAAACAAATTCACAAATGTACTGAATTACAAATTAATTTGATAACTTTGCACTAGAGCTGCTCACTTAAATGCACAAACATGTAAAAACAACTTTAATTTGTTCATTCAGTGCAGTTAGGAGTAGAACAGCCAATGTGAAATAAATAATAAAGAAACTGAAAGTTACAAAAACAACAGGTTGACTACTTTGGCCGAACATCTGAAAATAAACTAACAACTATTCCAAATGCTTCAGAAAGTATAGTTATAAATTCTAAATGTAATGTAATATAAATAATAAAGCATGATGTCATTCAGAACACAGAGCATAAAATTAGACTGAATAGATCTACCGTTATGTGTTGGACACATTGTCACTGATACCCAATCTAGAATTGATTTAGATACAGATGTTAATGTGGGATCAGTGCATTTATGACCCCCTGCATGTTTTGGGAGTGTTGCTGCAGCTGTACTGATACAGAGACTGGAGGTTTTTCTATTTTTTCTTTTGTAAAGTCAAAGTGAATGGAGAGCCACTGTGAGCATCACTGGTTCAAATCCTGCTGCAGATTCTCCACTGGATTTAGGTTTAGACTTTGAGTAATTTTAACACAAGTCATTTTTTGATGTAAACCATTGCTTTGTAGTAGGGCTGCACTGACAGCAGTTTCCTGGGTGATATTTAAAAAGCCTGACCTGCTGATTCTAATTTTGACTTCCAATAATGACTTTTTTTTTTTTTTCCTGAATGTTGATAAATATAGCAAGAAAGTTGCTGAGTTAGCAAAAGTGGAGTGACTACAAACATGCAGACATGACCTGGTGGGTCAGTCTGTCACTCAAACTTCTTCTGTCACAGCAGAGTCAAAGAGGGCAGCAGCTGATTTATAGACCAGCTTCACATGCAAGTATCATCCGATCACTCACCTTCCAACATTAAGGACATTGGTGCCAATTTATATTGGTGCACCCCAACTTTGTAGCTCTGTCTGTTAGCCAACAATGGCTAAAATGGCCTGAAAACAAAAGTGCACCACACCTTGACAATTAAATATCTGATGGCAGCCTCTGTCTTCCCGCAGTACCTGCCGTTTCAGTGGCCTCTCCTCGACATCCCAGGAAGAGCAGCTATCAGAGATTCTGCTGCTCCCACACACCTGGTAAGACTCTCCCTCTTTGCTACACACACACACACAGCATGTTGGGTTTCCCATGTTTTTATGCTGCCGTAACAGCAGAGAGGATATGGAATATTCAACAAACATTATGCACAAATAAGGTGTTCACTTTATCCTTTACTTTAATCCAATGTTGCAGTACTGCCTCTCTGCCTGAAGAGGGCAGTGGAGCTCCTAAAACGAACTGTTTATTTACCAATGAAGAAAAACGACTGAACTCTGACAGCAAAACAACTTGTATGTTCAGTGTAATTATTCAACGGGGTTTCACATGTGGTAAATATTCAACTATTTTTCATTTTTCCAGTCATTTGAATTTCTCTCTGACCACAACCCAACTTCCTCCATTATTATTATTATTATTATTATTTTTATTATTATTTATTATTAATTATAGACACAGCTCCGATTAAGAGATTTTTTCCCCATCCAGACGTGTTTTTCTCTATTCCTCTCAGCTCATGTTGGTTCACCAGAAACGTCCCACATCCAGCAGCGGCTCTTAAACCTCGTCCACATGCAAAACAATATTTCTCAATCAAGTTTAATTAAGAAAAAATAAATTGGAATTTATGCTACTTTTTATGTCCTCTATAAAAAGCTAGTTTTCTATCATTTGGTTGTTCAGATTGTTTGACAAAGATGAAAAAAATCAGCCCAGAAATTAGTCTGTTTTACAGTCTCACCTGTTTGACTGTAACCAAAGGTATAGTGCAGTTAGTTGATCCACATTCTTCAACAGTGAGCCACTTTGGTTCCTCGCTGCTTCATCCTATTTGATGAAACTTTAGAAAAGTTTCGTCTGTGAAAAAGGTTCACACAACATTTAATGTTTCAGTGAAGTCTGGAGGTGTAGTCAGAGCCAGACGTGGTGGGATTGGGATGTGATGAGCTTCACTGACACAAACTGCTTTCATAAGTTCATAATTCATGATCATTATAATCTTCAGCCATTGTTTATGTCCAGATTTACTCTGTATGGACGCATGACTCACGTCAGTGACATAAGTTTAAATCTTACTTGACCATTCAGACAGTTAGCACTTTGAAACCTGTCTGATTTAGTTCCACATGTGGAAGTGGCACAGATCAGACGATTTTGGGGTGAAAAGATCAGAATTGGACAGTTTAGACTGCGGTGAAAAAACCGATTTGGGTCACATTCACCTGTTGTGTGAATGTAATAACTAGATTAATTCCACACAGATGGATGTTTGATATAAAAAATTGTTTTGTTGTTACTTCTACCATGTCTGTCAGATGAAATCTGTTTGATGTGTTTAGTGAAAGGAAATGGATGTGAAGCAGGTTTTCTGGGCTGCAGCTGTTTTACACTAGCAACATTAACATAACCAGATGATGCTGATGGATTGCTGTTGGTGTTTCAGCAGCAACCCGCTGAAACACCAGCATACTGAGCTTCCTCTGTCTCGTCTCTAGTCCAACAGCGTCCCTGTGGTGCAGCATCCCCACATGACCCACCTCCGCCCCCTGCTGTCCTACAGTCCAGAGGCCTTCTCCCCTCAGAGGGCGTCTCCTGGCTTCTCTCCTGAGCCTGGTAAGCAGCTGCTGCCTGCTTCCTGCATTTCTGCTGCCTACGTCTTGCTGTCTGCTTCCCGCTTCCTGCTGCCTACTTCCTGTGGCCTGTTTCCACTTGCAGCTGGCTTCTTCCTGTTGCCTGCTTCCCGCTTCCTGCATTCTTGCAGCCTACTTCCGGTTTCCTGCTTCCCACTTCCTACTTCCTGCTTTCTCCTTCCTGCTTTCTACTTTCTGCTGCTTGCTTCCTGCTGCCAGCTGTCAGACACATCTGCACCAGGTTGTCTCTCTTCTGTGACTCTGATCTGTTCTTCTATTTGGGAAGCAGGAATGTCGAGGAGCTCTCACACTGCCTGTTATCCTGTGTCTCCTGGAGGAATGACTCCCATTCCTCACCCACTGGGCTGGCTGTGAGTAACACACACACACACACACACAGGCATTGTGATCCTGTCAGTGTTAACAATAAAGTATGAAACAAAGCATAGAATTGGACTGAGTAGATCTGCCCTTATGGATCGAACACATCGTCACCGATACCCAATATAGAATTGTTTTTTTAATATCGGAACTAATACAGATATTAATATTGTATTGGTGCGTCTCTATAAACACCATAGAATGTTGTACTGAGTTTCTCTGTGAATGTGGCCCGTCCCTCCCTGTACTGCTGGGCAGAACAGAACAGAACCTGTGTGTGTTCAGCCTGACTGTTAAATGCTCTCTCTGCCTGAATGAACGCATCACTGAGACTGGACATAGTGAAGCTGGAGTCTGACAACAGCATGGACACTGAAGAGCAGCGATCACATGGATATGATGCGTTCGCTGATCAGAAACACATAGGATGCTTCCCTGTCTGTTGCCTTTGCATTCATCCCCAGTGTTTCTACAGTACTCTGTTTCAGCTGTAGGGGGCTCCATCCTAACACATCCATCTTTATCTCCATTACTGAGAATGTTGAGCATCAACCCACTTTGCTAATTATAGAGGGATTTTAAAAGGTTTCTGGATACATTCAGTTCCTCCATTTAACTGCTGTTACGCTGCCATGTCTTTATCATCACATGCCATCCATACCAGCTTCCACATCCTGCTCCTTCACATTGTGAAGTTCTGTTTCCACTGGACTCGTTAAACCTGTCGGACATGCAGAGATTCCCCAGCAGAGTGTGTTCATGCAAAACGACCCATCAACCTGCTGCTACCTTGACCTGTGACTCAGTAGTCTGCAGCCGGTTGAACTGTGTGTGTGTGTGTGTGTGTTTCTGTCTGCAGGCCGGGGCAGCCCATGTATCCCATTGCGGGGGGGTTCTCCCCTGCGGCTCTGGCCATGAATGCCTCCATGTCTAGGTATGAACTGTAAGCTTCTGAATGATGCTGGATTAATCTGTCCTCCTTCTCTTGGTTTGTTTCAGGTTTGTCTCAGTAAATCATGTCTGATTGAGACCAGAGTTGGGTTTCCAGCAGCTTTTACAAAAAACCTGGACTTTTATCTCTGCAATTTATCTAGTTGTTTACAATTCCACTAGATCCGATCCAGCAGATTAGCTGGATCTGCTGTAGTGTTAAATGTCTGCCACTAGAGGCCAGTCACCATACATGTTGACAGTACAACATCCACATTGCTTCACAAAGATCTAATAATATTTATTCTTTTTTTACAAATCATTTTCTGAGAAAAAACTGCACATTTGGTGCATACCGATTTAGTACAGAGGCTGACCTCCAAAGATCTCATTTACCATAAGCACACAGTCTGCACTGTACCTTTATTTTTATGCTAATGTTGCTAGTAAAAAAAAAAAAAAAAAATCATATTTATAATGACTTCCCCCTGGACTGAATTTCATAAGATCATTTTGTGCAAAAATGATTTAAAACCGTCCTGGTTTTAAAAACATCTAGAGAATCTAGGTCTCTAGATGTTTCAGAGATCTAGATTCTGAAACAGAAAATCTAGATTTCTCTGCCTCAGAGAGATCTAGATTCAAACTCTCTCAGAATACCTATAAAATAATTATAGGTATTCTGTTAATATTAGTTACAAAGCCTTTATTTAATGCTACCTTTTCAGAATAATAGTGGTAGTTCAGGTTTGGTAAGTGACCCCCACTATCCTCTGGGCAGTTTTCACCAGCCGGGTCAGGTCCTTTTTGTCCTGGACTGGTCCGTTGCCGTAGCACCCGGTCATACTGAGGCAGGCGTATGAGATGATGTGGGTTTCTAGTCGGGAGCCTGGCAACAGCATTTTGAACAGACTGCTGCTGGTCCAGGGACGTTCTGTTGAACATGTGTAGAGTGCATTACAGTAATCCAAATGAAAGCAAACAGAGCTCAGTTTAACAATATTTCTCAATTAACAGCAACAGAACTAAACCAGAGATCAGAGCTTAAAACTGGAGTCAAAGGTCATCCTAAGATTTTGCCAAAACACCAGGAGGCCCAATGATCTGCTTTGTCTCTACAAATGTAATTATCAGTAGGAGATATCTTTAAAAGATGACTGTATGGGACCAGAAGGGAGCAGAAACAATGGTGCCAAAACAGGACCTTGTGTTCAATCTACAAGTATGAGGCCAGCTGCATCTCTGACATTTCACAGAACATTTCAATAATATTGCTACAATAATAAACTGAATTCATGAATTTGCCAGATTATTTTCATGTCCAACTTCCTTCCTACCTCTGAACTGTGATTGTTCCTTCCTTTTTCACATGGCTGCACACATTTTGGGGTCAGTAAACTGACCCCCACCTCTTAGTGTCAGTTGAGAGGACTATGCAGCAGGTAGCCTATTGAAACTGTGGGTAGGTTGAGCTTGCTCTATAGTAGAAGACTGTCAGCCTGTGTTACTGGACTCTACATTCACAATGTTTCCGAGTCATCATAAATCCTCAGTGACGGCTGGCTTGTTTTTCTGTTGGGACACCATGATGACAACCGTCTCCATCAGGTTTTATGAGGCAGTTTGTCGTAGCTCTGGGCCGGTCCGGTCATCAGGCTGAGTCACAGCTAATTCAAGGTTCTTGGTGTTTCTGTCTGCTTTAGGACAGAATGAACCATGAAGTTCATCCGGTCCTACTGGGTTCTGGTTGTGCTCATGTTTATCAATTAATTAGTGAACAACCTTCTCAAGTAACAAAATGCATTATTTAATGCTGTTATGATGATGTAGTTTTACCACTGTGCGTTGATGAGGTCAGCAGGGTTTGATGGAATGCTGAATGCTTCCTTGCAGTCTGGTGTCGAGCGGCTTCTCACCACGTTTGGTTCCGCCCCCCCAGACGTCGGTTCCCCACCCGACCATCGTTCCTGCAGCAGTGAAGCAGGAGCCTGGAGCCAGTCACAGCCAGCAGCCTGGGTAACAACAACCACACTCTGCAATGTTGGGCTGGACGGCAAATCCATTTTATCAATCTGTTGAATTTTCTATTTTTTAGAAAATCTGGATGTTGTTTCCACTAGTGTGTTCATTAGATTTCCATCATTAAGAGTAATGTCGGCTCACCCAAAGCAGCCATCTTGTTTGACTTGTTTTACAGCTTCTATTTATCTCGACTTTGAATGTTTAAAATTAAAACCAGTTTTAAAAATATTTTATAGCCTTCCTAGTTTCTTTTCAAACAGGCAGTCTTATGTAAAATTAACTTTTTGAGTTTTCCATTATGTTATAATGTTGTTCCCTCATCAAAACACACCTGGACTGTTGCCTTGATTCTTTCATTCATGTTGTAGAAATTCTCTAATCTCCATGGCAACCATTCAGCTCTGCCTGGGTGGACCTAGCTCTGCCTTTGAGTGCTCAGCTCCTCCTCAGAGCTGTAGTTTCTAAGATTCCAGCTGACAGAGCAGCTCTCCACCTCAACTCCTCCACTCAGCTCCTTTAAACTAGCCACCATCAATTAGCAATCACCTGGTGGAACTGCCCATCTAGTGAGTTCATATGAGCTACTTCTCAGTGCAACGCTGTTAAAAAGGTTCGAAGGTTTAAGAGGAGCCATGTTGTGATGATTTCCTGAAGGTGGAGTTTCAGAAAGAGGCACTCTGATGCCTCCTCCTGTGTTCCCCTGCAGGAAGCCCCCCTCCAGCTCTGAGCATGACCAGGAAGAGGAGCGGAAGCCCCACATCAAGAAGCCGCTTAACGCCTTCATGCTCTACATGAGGGAGGAGAGGCCCAAAGTTGTGGCTCAGTGCAAAGTGAAGGAGAGTGCCACCATCAACCAGATCCTGGGCCAGCGGGTCAGTCGCTTTGTTACTAGACATTATCCATAGCAAAAAAACCCCTTCAGGTACCGAATGTGATGGTCGGTTGGTGGGCTCCATTCAGCTGTGTGTGCGTGTGTGTGTGTGTGCTGATTTAATTACCCTCTGTTAACATGTGTTCACAGTGGCACTCTCTGTCAAAAGAGGAACAAGCCAAATATTATGATCTGGCTCGCAAAGAGAGACTGCTGCACTCAAAGCTGTACCCCAACTGGTCAGCCAGAGACAACTATGTGAGTAGACTGACTGTTGAACACACACCATCACTGCTGAACACACACCATCACATTATCATCTGACTCATGTCTGTGCAGGGGAAGAAGAAGAAGAGGAAGAGGGTGAAGAGTGAAACTCAGCTGGAAGGTGAGATGACATGTTGCTAGGTAACTCAGCTATTGTATATAGTAGAACATGGCTCTAGTGATCAGATGTATGTTTTAGGGTTTGTAAGCTGTGGAACTCATGCTGTGTTCCACTGCAGACACAGTGATATTAAGTTGGACATGAAACATTTGTTTGTATGAGATGGTACAAATCCAGTTTATTTTCTTCCCTACTGGTTAAACTCAAGTCTGACTGTTTTTAAATCCGAATCAAGCAACAATCAAACAAAAAGATGAGGTTGTAAACCAGTCAGGGAGGCTCCTCATCCAGCACAGCTTCTGTTCTGTAAGCACCAAACCAGAGCAGCAGCTGCTCTCACTTTGCCCAGACATTTCTGGGTTTTGTGTTCATGTTAGTGACAGGATCTTTGACACCTCCGTCACACAGAAACACATCTACCAGCTACGTACCGCCATGATGCGCTTGTTGTGACCAAGATGATTGGAAATTTATTTCCAGGTTCATCCGTAAAGCTACACTTGTGCTAAGCATCAGCTATGGCAGCCCGATGTGTTCAGTCTGTCTGCATCAGTCTCCACTCCACCTGTATGCATACACCCACCGAAAAATCTGTCGTACTCCATTCATCACGTCAGTCCTTATAAGGATGCTTACTGGTCCCCAGAAAAACGATAAAAACCTGAACATTATTAACCGCAGCAGACTGGAGTTCTGACCAGGACTGGGAGGAATGATGCAGCCTCAGCTCAATTTAAAGCAAGCTACTTCCTGAATCTGTCCTCCAGTTAGAAATGAGTCATGTAGGAGCTGCTGTAACCTGGATCTGACCTGTGGTTCACTTCTCTCTCTCTCACACACTCTGTGTGTGTGTGTGTCTATGTTCCGCAGTTGCTGCAGCGGCAGACGACTTCCCTCCACAGATAAAGAAACCTCGAGAGGAGACGCCACACACACACACTCCGCTCACACAAGCTTCACACACACGCCCTCACCTGACGCATACACACACAGTGTCTCATCTGACACACACCCAGCTGTCCCAGGCCAGCCCCGCCTCCTCCCTGGACTCCCCGGCAACCCCCACCACGGCGCTGGCCTCGCCCGCCGGCCCGGCTGCCACACACACCGAGCACACACACTCCTCCTACAGCTACAGCGGACACGGCTCCCCCTACGGCGAGCAGCTGCAGCCGCTCTCCCTCACCACCAAGCCCCACCGCACCACCCACTCTGTGGGCCGCAATGTCGTCACCCCAGGACCCCCCACCCCATCCTCCACAGACACACCCACCTCCTCCCCCCCCACAGCCTCCTCCAGGAGCTCCCCTCAGCCACTGTCTCACCCCTTCTTCCTTCCCCCTCCCTCCGCCTCCCTCCAGTGAGTCGTCTCCTCTGAACAGCCAATCAGTTCAGAGGATCTGAAACATGAAATGTGCCTCTTTCTACATGCTGTAAATAAGCTTTATTATTATTTTTTTTTTTTTAACTTTTTATATACTTGTCATATTTTATACCAGTATGAAAAGGACATATTTGGTCAATATTTGACTGCATCTAAAATCTGTATTTTTGACTTTTCTTTTTGACTTTCACTTTTTCTACTTTCTTACTAGGAGGAAACAGTTTGTATGTGAAGGTGAGGTTTGGCACAAGAGTTTGTTTCAGAAAAGCTTTTTTTCACTTTGTAGTTCTTCATGTTAAGCTAGTTGATGGTTCTTCGTGTTAATAAATTCACACAGAATACAAACATGCTTTCATTATTTTGGCATTTAGCCAATTAAAAAAATCACTTCATTTTGTTAATTCTGACTGACTAAAAGAGGAAAGATGGCTTTGTGAGGGTGGAGTCTATCAGAGCAAAACAGACTGGATGAACAACCATTGAGATATTAAAGCAACGACGAACCTGACACGTTTTGGATTGAAGAGGAAACTGGAGTACCCAGAGAGAACCCCAGAATCCACTGGTAGAGCAGCTAACTATGAACCTGAATCTTGAGTGTTAAACCCAAACTTCTGCCACCAGCTTCAGCTGCAGGCCTCTATATAGCATCTTTAAAGATCTAGTTTGTATGGAGACTATTTCCAGTCTGTTCATTAAATCAGGGCATGGTTAAGCCTGTCACTATAAGCAATAAATCAGTCATATGATTCATTAAATTGGGCTTAACAATTTTCATGTGCATGTTTCTTTGTTTTCTTTGTCTCTGCCAGAGAGACAGGATGATGAAGGTTTTTACTCTGGAGCATCGGTTTCAACTCAGTCCTACTCTACATGTTTCCTTAGCGTAAAGGGGAGTGAACTTTGACCTCCATTACTAGCCAGGTGCATGACCTCATACCAGACTGTAGCCCAGTGAGGAGGACCAGGTCAGACAAAAGCTGGTGTGTTTTTGTTGCTAGCTTGCACTTTTTGTTTACAAAAGTCCTAACTGTCAGTTTTCATCTGAGACGCCCTGACTCCAAAGAGAAAAATCTGAGTGGCCTAGTAAAAGTCTAGACTTGAATTCAATACATGTATTTTAGTATGACATTGAACACACACGCATTCAAAAACCTTAAAACATTGCTATAAAACAAAGTGGGCCAAAATCTCTGGCTTAGGGTGATGTTAAAGATGCATGGACAATTATCAAATTTGATGTCCAGAGTTTAGGAGGAAATTAATTTTTCCCACAGAAGCTGGTGGCTTTGGGTGTCTTTATTTATTTATTTGTTCATGTTAGCTTTATCCCAAAATTAACATTTGTGTAGCCTAACTTTAAGTGAGACAAATAAAGGAAAATCACAAGAGATCTGTAAGCAGTAAGCACCTTTTCACAGCACCGACTCATTTCCTGACACACCATAAATGAATTCTTGTTTACAGGTTAAGGAGCGACTCATGCTGTTGTGTAAAATGTCTGGTGTCTGAGCACACTGAAGGAAAGAGACACTTGCGTAATTCAAACAACTCAGGAGCAGAGTCCATGTAAGGAAGTAGGCGGAAATAAATGTGTGTTCACAGCTTTCCATGACTGATTTGGTTTGACTCCAGATGAGGGGAGCCAGTTCATTTGGTCGGGTGTAACGAGGCCACGGACATGTTGGATCAGGTGAAGCTTGAAATGAAGGCTGGCTCTCAGAATGGTAATCAGAAGATCACTTCTTCCTCAGGAACCTAAAACCAAGACTTTTCCCTCACAATATTTCCAGGAATCCTCCCAAAAAGTAAAAAATAAAGAAATCTTATGTGGTAGAATCAATTGGAGCTACAAAACGTTAGTCACATATTTAGAGGAGTTTTAGAATCATCTCTTTTCCTACTGGACATCTATACGATTTGGATTATCTATTTGTTGAACATCTTGAAATAGGTTGAGTAGCTGATATGGAAACTTAATTGGGGCCTGCCCATAGCAATGCATGGAGGCAGTGACTGACTTGTAAAACAAGTCAGACACTGCCTCCATGCATTGCATGGCAGGCACCTATTATTCTACACCCAATAGAACGTCTCTTTATTTATTTATTTATTTATTTATTTTTCTTCCGTCACTCGGAATGCGGCTCGTACCGCTGCGTGCACCCCCACAAAAGTGGTATCAAAACGTGCGGCTCGATGCCGACAA
>CAEGAE010019178.1:0-43622 GCA_903067095.1 Girardinus metallicus | reverse complement strand
AAAAAAAACCTAAAAAGAATAAAAAATAATTAAATTAAATATACAAAAAAAAATAAAAAATTAAATTTTTTTTAATTTAAAAAAAAAAAATTATTTAAAAAAAAAAAAAAACTGTTTTAAAAAAAAAAAAAAAACCTTTTTTTTTTTACACAAACCCCCCCCCCCCCCCCCCCAAGATTTTCTGAAAACACTTGCATCGTTTACATCAGGTTGTTAAAAATGACTTGAAATGAAACGGGAACGCCACAAAGAATGCTGCTGATCGATTAAAGGTCGTAGAAACCTTTAAATCCAGGCTGCTAAAAAGGAGCGGGCATGACTAAGACTCCCTGTTGACAACACACTGGTAACAAGTTGACTCAGCATCTCTGACAGCAACAGGACATTTATGATCTAACTCCAAATAAGCGTTTGCTGCATTAACGGTAACGCGGTCGGACGTGTTGACTGTAATTCCTCCCACTGTGTGTGTTTTCTCCCTCATGTTTTAATGCCTACCTGGTGATCTCAGCATCGCATGATGAAGATTCATGGGCTCCACAGCTGTTGTCATGGTGACCAAACCACCTCCATTCTCACCATCTGCCTCCAGCAGGCTGCTTTGTGTTAGAGCCTCTCCTGTGGAGAGCAAGACAGGCAGTAAAAAAAAACAACAACAACAAAAAAAAAACAACCGTACTTTTCACAAACTATTCAGATTCTTAAACGAATCGTTCTTCAAAGCGGGTCGTAAGTTCTTAGTAACCGTTTAGAAACAAACTTGCCTCCTCGATGTCGTTCCGAGTTAGCCTCTCCATGTTGTTTAGAGCCGAGGGAAAGTCGGTTTAATAATTCATCCGGTAATTGTGTTATGTGGAACGGAGAGACGACCCGTCTGTTGTGTAACCGCGTCTTCCCTGGCTCGGCTCCTACAAACGACCAGCCTCTTCGGGGAGGGTGACCCGAATAAATCTGTTGTTTATAATTAGAGCTTTGGCAGCGTTTCCTATGGTGATTCAGCTGCGACGCTCCCCCCCCCCCGCGCTGCCGCCGAGCGAAAATGACAGGCGAGAGGATGCGCTGTCTGCTGTCATTGTTTCTGTCTAAACATGAATTTGCAGCGTCTTGTGCGATTGCTCTGAAAATGTGAAGAGCTCGCTGTGGGACGCTTTGATCCTGAAGAGGTGGTGAAAATGATGCCAGGAACAGAATTTCCTGATCTGTGACGGCTGACGTTTGAGAAACGGTAGATTCATGAAAACACGATACACGTGTCGGCAATTTGTAAAGTCAAAACGTAGGGAACACACACACACACAGACTGGAAGACTAGAAGAGTGTGATTCAGGTATTTTCAGAGTCTGGGCAAGTATGGAGAGAGGAAGAATTTACTTCCAGACCATTTCCTGTCCTGTTACAGGGTTTCTGTAGCTTTCACCAACTCAAACTGAGCCTTTTTTAGACCGTTATAAATGCATCAACACAGAAACGTACAGAAGAAAATTGCATATTTTTTTGATGCTCTCTACGGCATAGCGCTAAAATTCACCGAGCGCACCGAGCCTCGTATGGGTTGACGACAGAAGAGAGCCAATGGTGAAGACGAGCTGCCCGTGACGAATGCAAAACGCCTAGCTAGCTAGCTAGGGTTTACACACGTTGGCAGCTAGCAGAGAACGCAATGAAGGCGTCCGTACGAGACTCAAACTTCTGCCTGACAAAAAGGTCCCATGAGAAAAAAGACAAAACCACACAGGAGATACAAGATTTACTCAGGGGGAAAAAAAATAAAAATCTGACTTTTTTCTCAGAATTTTGACTTCTGAAATAAAAGTCAAAATTCTGAGAAAAAACGTCAGACTTCTTTTTTTTTTTTTTTCAGTGGCCCTAATCCTCTTGCATACGGATTAAATAGTCTTGCCAGGACAAAATACTTAAGTCCTGTGAATGACGTAATTAGGGCCAACTTATATTTTTAAAATTAAATTGAGACATTTTAAGGTTTTAATTTTAGATGCACAAATTTACAACTTTGTAAGGATGCGCTGGATTACCTAAATATTGCATCTATCCACTTATTTCCCCTCATTAAATCCATCAGTTTTATTAGCCAAAGTATTTAACTTCATTATTCTTTCAAATACAGACATTGCAGAAACCCAAAAAAAGGTGTTTAAATAAATGAGTTGGAGATTTAGACATGTTTCTGAAGACTCAGACTATAAAACTGACCATCAAAGATCTAAAGTGTCGTTTTTGTGATTACAGTCAACAGCTGTTCTTCACAAAACGAGGTAAAAGTCCTTAAATCAAACGCTGTTCCTCACTTTAAGCTTGAAGTAACGCCATCTTGGAGCAGGTAGTATGAGCTGCTTGAAGCAACGCTGTCCAGGCATTAGCATATCCACCTATCGCACCGAGTGGGCGGATGTGTGTGTGTGTGTGTGTACCGTGTGTGAAATGCAGACCTGTTTCTCTGTCGTCGGCAGCGAGCCCCTCTTCCCCGTGCCTCTTCCTCATGTGAACGTTTCTGCTGCCGGACTGAGAGAAAGTCTTCCCGCAGATCCCGCACACGTGAGGCTTCTCACCTGGGAGGCAGGGAGGTGTTTCAAAGTGATGCCATCTCTCTCTTTGCCGCATGCGAAACATCTGAAGGATCACACGGAGAAACAACTGTGGCCTCGCTCACCCGAGTGTACGAGCATGTGTTTCCGTAGACTGGAATACTCGGCGAAGGACCGCCCGCAGCCATCTGCCGCGCACAGGAAAGGCTTCTCACCTGACAGAAAAAACAACAACAAAAACCCACATCTGTGAACACATGAAACCTAATTAAAGTTTCTAGAACTAGTCTAAACTAGCACATTAACAAGTGCCACTCGGCGTAACAGCAGACCAACATCGCTAACGAGACAAATCGCCGTTTCTGACAAATGTTATTTCTACGTGGTAAATAATTAGCTCGTTGGCGTAGAGGGGTAACAGAAAACGAATGGGTCCGACACTCGTTGCACGCAAACAGCTGATTCTGTGTAATTAAATCATTAATTAAAAGGGACGTGTTAGTAATTTCGTTCAATCCAATCACTGAGGTCATCTGTTCTGTAAATGCTGCTTGTTGTGCATTCCTCTTTGAAAATCGGAGGAAAATGAGCAGAGAACAGCGCAGTCTGGTTAGTACGTAAAGAGGGAAACATAAGAGAGCAGAAAATGATTTCTAAACCAAAACAGAAAGCCGCCATTTAAACGAATGGTGAGAAAAAAAAAAAAAAAGACGGATATCTGGTAAATTGAAACATTTATATGTGTTTTGGCCTTTCTGCCACACAAACTCTCAGTTTAATATCACTAAAAACATTTATAAAAACTGTAAGATGGAAATTTGGGGTCCAGTTTGTGACAAATAATACGCCACGTTTTAACATGACTCCCGATCGACACCGTCTTGTGTTTTAATAACTTTATATTCCAATACGCTATTTAAAAGTTGTTCAACCAAATGAATCTCCTGGCACAATGTTTAATTCTTAACAGGAAGCTGTGTTCCTTTTTCTTTTTTTAAGCAATCTGATTGGTTGACGTAGGTTTTAGCTCTGCACTACACTGCCCCCTATGGGTTTGGCATGTTTTAAACAACATCCAGAGGCGGATTTGAGAAAAGAATAGGCATACGTAGTAATATTTTCTAATGCAGCGCAGCTGTGTGATCACTGTAAAAAGCTAGGAAAAAAATTGGATGTGCTGAAGTGGTTAACAAAAAAACCAAACTTGTTCTTTCTGGGTCCAGCCAGAGAACTGACGCCTGTAGGAATGCTCCTTTTACTACGGTAATGGATCTTTTGATCACATTCCAGTCATTTTTGCCTCATTTCGAAGAGAAAATGCTTATGAGAAGGATGTTTCATAAAACGGCGACCCCTAGCACACCCTTGAGAAAGCAGCATCTTGGGACTTTATTTGCTGCATGTGGTCTGTTCACTAATCACTAGAAGACTCAGACTATAAAACTGACCATCGAAGATCTAAATGCCACCCTGAATTAAGTGCAGCAGTGAAACGGAGGCATCAGCACTGCTGACTCTTCAAATCTGCAGCTTAATTGCGCCAAGGAAGCATTCCACCAGTAAATGACCTCAGCCGGTTATTGCTTGCAGCGTCTTTGAACTTATTAAGATGTCCATCTCCCCGCCTGCCCACCTGTGTGTATGCGCCTGTGGTTCTTCAAGTTTCCAGCGGTGGTGAACTTCTTGCCACAGTTCTTCTCCTTGCAGATGAAGGGCTTCTCGCCGTTGTGAGTCCTCATGTGAACCTGCAACCTCTGCAGCACGTAGAAACTCTTCCCACAGCCTTCGGCGCTGCACTGGAACATCCGGTCGTTCCTGGACAATAAGCAGAAACGCCAGGAACACACGCGTTCAACTTAGAGAGAATACGGAAAGGTTCCCGCCCAGCTTAGAGCCAACATGAACAACCTTCAGAGTGTGACTGATGCCTGTAAACTCAGACAAACTTGCAGCATAAAGGAATATTTACCTAAACTGTAGGCGTTTCCACAGCGCTAACACTGATTAGCTAATTCTACTTGCAGAAATCTTACAGAAACTGACAGAAATCTCTCATCTGCAGCTACTGTTTTAAAAAGTTGAAGAAAACAAGAAGTTAAGGGCACAATCGAGACCAGTTTATGTAACTTTTTGTAAATGTATTTGTTTTTGAACTACTTATCCGAGTTTTATATTATTTCAGTTACAAATATGGATTTTGTTTTATTAATTTAATGGCAAGGTATCAACTTTTAACCCTGTTAAACATCTCAGAAAAAAACACTACCGTTATTTAATAAAACCGTGTGATTTATGTTGCTCTTATTTTGAAATATAACCGGAAGTTCTGGTAGGAAATGCGAAGGGAAAACCTACGAAGACGGCGCTAATGTCAGACATCTCTATACTTCTATAGTTCGTCATTCTCTATTGCAAAGTAAAGAGTGTCAGTGAGATAGAGGTCAGGAATTTGACTAGGCCGTTTCAATACACAAAAATGCATTGTCCTGAAATGTTCCATTAAAGCTCTGGCTGGATATGTAGAGTCATTAGCCTCCGGAACAAACTTCCAGTAGTAAGTGGAACATCAATCAACATTTTTAATGTGTATTTACTTGGCAAAAAGTAATGCTTATTGCTTGTTTCGTAACTGGTGACTACATTATGTCTTTATGATGCAAAGCACCAAATTACAAAAATAGACCTGACTTCGCTCCGGCTCAGTCTCGACTCTTGACAATGGCGGTGTTACACTTGCTTCCCGCATTTCCTGCGTCTTGCTAGCAGTGGACGCCCCCAGCAATCCTTCTGAACCTGTCCTATTCAGAAGCGTAGAAACTTCTAAATAAAATAAGTCTGGAGTCCGGTAAAGCTTGCACTTCAACACACACACACACACACACAAAAAAATGTGTTAAACAAGTCACGTGCTCCCGGAAAGCTAACTAGTTAGCTTTCCTGCTTTACCAGCTTACTATTCGCTCCTCCTCTGTGTGACGTTACCTGTGCGTTTTGAGGTGATACTTGAGGTGAGCCGGCCAGGTGAACGTCCTGCCGCAGCCCTCGAACGAGCAGCGCAGGACCTGCTTGGAGTGGGGGCGGCCGGGCCGAGGCGGCAGCTCCCGCTTGTCTTCCCCGTCTTCGATCGAGCCGTGCGTGTGGTGGTCACCTAGGCAACCGGGGGAAAAGGAGAGCGAGTGAGAGCGGGGTAATCAAGCCACGAGAGCGAGGTGGCTGCCCTCCGGAGCCCCGACTCTATAAAATCACCAGCCACCGACTGCGACCCGCTGAACAGCTGCTGCGGGGAAAAGAAAACAATTCAGAGCTGAATGCAATCACTCCCTTTCAGCCGGACCGGGCGCCCCGCTTCGAGCGGCTCTAACAACCCACGTTTTTTTTTTTTTTTTTTTAACTTTTCTGCCAGTGGCGAGCTGATGGGAACTTGTCTAATGTAATGCAAGTTAGTGGGAGGGCGTCAATTACAGCAGCTTGAATCCAGCTGCGCACGGAAAAGCGCCGCACATCACCATATGGTATGGTGCGGCTAAAGAAAATATATGAATAAAAATGTGAATGTCATGAAAAAGTTAGAGATTTTTCTCCCTCGTTTCAGAAGGTACAGTTCGTATATAGATTCATGAAGCAGAGTAAAATACTCCAGACATTTATTTTGTGCAATTATTATGTCTTCCTGATAATGCAGCGGTTCTGAAAACAAGATTAGTAAAGATTAATAAAATGGGCTCCTTTTGCATGAATTACTGCAATAATGCACTGGTTGCTGTAATAACCGCCTTCAGGTCCACTTCTCCCTACCACACTTTTGTTCTTCCACTCAACTTTCTACAACATTTTGACAATGTGAGGCACGTAATTTGGGGTTTTCATTATCATCCACAATCATGAAAATGACGTGATGACATGTCACTCATCTATCTTTGACATGAGTGACGAAAATTGTTTATTTTTTCACGATACTCTGAGTTGTACTTATTTGTGAATGCAATAAAAAAAATGTGAGTTGGCACTACATAAATCGAGTTGGGAAAAAAAGAAACCCACAAAAGGTTCCAAAAATAATTTTCTGCTCACTTTTTATCTGGAAGTTGCTGTTTAGCTTGGAATTCTAGGATTAATGATACCACTTATTTCCATTTTAAACACAAGCATGACAAATACATGTATCGCTCTGCTCTATGTTTCGTGCGCAAATGATCAGAAGCAGCATTTAAGAAAAGCAACATCCAAGGTTGAAAATGTGGGAGAGGGGAAAAAAAAATAAATAAAAAATAAAAAACCTGCAGGAGAGAGGTGACGAAAACTTCCTAATACGTTACGTTTCCGCCACGACCTCCAGCCACAGATTGACTCAGGAGGTGTTCAGAGATCAGACATGTAGCCGGGAGTCATAATGGCCCCAAATGTCACGGGTAAACTCTCTCAGCGGCGGCCTGCGGAGGCAGCCGAGGACGGCCTGTGATGAAGTGCTGACTTGTGGTGTGAGTCAATAGGCTGCAACGGCGCTGCGTGCTGCAAGACTTGAAGGTCTGTTTCAAATCAAAGCAGAGGCTTCACAGCAAGAGGAGATGAATGCGCAGACTGATACGGCCATAAATAATAGATAATGCGCGGAAAAACTCTTAGGATTGGATTCAGACGGGAGAAAGAGACTGTGTAAACAGTCTGATAACAGCAGTGACACCGCGCTGGAACGCTGGCGTGTATTTAGACGATTTTATGGACTTCATAAATTCTGGAAGAGACGCCTGTTCATTACGCGTCTTACTTTTAGCAGGAGTTATAGTCGGACAGCTCATTCCTGACGTTTATTACCTACTTGGCAAATTATTATTATTTTTTTTTTTACTAATGTCTGTCTTTTTGTGACCAGGTGTTAAAACGTTAATCAGATGCAACATTAAACCTCCGGATGAGACTTTCTTTTTTTTTTTGTTGAACCCATAACAGATTTCATTTTCAGCTTTTCAGATTTGAACGTGAAAGTGTGACTAGTGCGAATATTCAGACAATATTTTACTGAATATTTTCCCAAAAGTCTTTCAGGAGCATCCGAATGTTTTATTGGCGAGTGACTTGCATGGACTGGAGTCCATTTAAGACAGGAAGTCATGTCAACATCTGTGTGCAGCGAAGCTTCTTTCTCGTAGGATATTATTTATCACGTGCCATGCATTCATGCGCTGCGTATCGCTAATGTTTGGTGGACAGAGGAAATGTTCAGAATGTTCCCACTTAGTGTGTATTTTTAGCAGCTGAGACAGAGATGGGAACATAGTGTAACAGTAAAGAGACAGAAAACTGGGCACTAATCATAATTACGTACAGTTGAAACCGAATTAAGAGACGCACACACATTTTTTTTCTCCCTTTCTAAAGTTTTAAATCGGACCAATTTCTCTTGTTTCAGCTCAGTTAGAATTACTGAAATTATTCCTGTTTGCTAAATGCTAGGAAATACAGCACGGACATTTTTCTTTAGAGGTTTTTCTTTTGCAGCTTTTTTCTGTTTACAATTATTTGATGGAGCTGGGTCAGGTTTGGATTGACTCACTTCCGCATGCCTTTTCAGATCTTCCCACCACTTCGCCACAGGATTCAGATCAGAGCATCCTGGTGGCCACGTCAAAACATGCGACTTTGTTTGTCCTTCAGCCGCTTTGTAACCATTTTGGCTGGATGCTTATAAGGTTATTGGCCATTTGGACCAATCTGTGTCCAAACTTTGACTTCCTGGCTGATGTCTTTAAGGTGTTGCTTCGATTTTTCTACCCAAAGCTCTTTCCTCATGATGTCTTTTTCTTTTTCATAAGAAATGCCTCCTGAGGAAAAACAACCCCACAACACCTCCATGCTTCAGAGTTAGGCTGGTTTTCCTCACAACGTAGCAAAGGTCTTTACAGCCAAACGGCTCCATTTTGAGTTTCATCTGACCACAGGACAAGTCTCAAGAAATGAACGTCTTTGTCCGTGTGAGAATTTGCACACTGCAATCTGCCTTTTTATGTTTCTTCCTCGCGGATTGGCCTTTCAGTTTGTGACGTTTCACTACGGATTATAACATTTTCTTACCAGCTTCAGCCAGCATCTACATGTGGCATATAAAAGTTGAGAGATAAATAAGGTTAAGTATGTAAAAATGGTTCAAAAACGAATAGAAAAGTCAAACCACGCACGGTCGTCTCCATATTTTTTATTTTTTTTTTAAGGCTCAGACCTTGACGGAGTTTAAGCGCCCATTTTATCCCCGCTCCGTTTTCACGACTTGCTTGTAAAAAAAAAAAAAACATCTTTTTCTCCAAGCCAAGAGTTAAAAGCCTTGAACGCGCCCCGACGACCGCGTGGTCAGGGTGCGTTTCACTGAAGAGGCGCCGAGTTGATTAGATGGATGAGCAGCGGAGCCCGACCGTATACGCAGCCGCTGACGATCAATGCCTGGAAACGCTGTGGTATTTACAAGTCCGCGGGACACTTGCTGTCAAACTGACAGAAGCATCAAGAGAGAGTGACTAATTCGGTCTGATTTGGAGCCTTTGTGATGGCAAGTGTTGAGCTCAGTTTTAGTCACTGCTAGTTACGCAGCAGCTTCATCTCCCTGACCTCGTTTTCTGCTTGGTCTTAGAAGCTGGCAGCGACGCGGGGGCAGCTTCTTGTTATTGTTTTCGTTCCAGACTGAACTTCCCTTATAAATCACCGACAGGACCGAAAAGACACTTTGGGGACGGCTCCGCCGCCTCACCGTTACTGGCGCCCGCTGCTCTGGCGTCCTGGCTGGCCTTGGCGTCTCGTGCGAGCTGCGCCCGCGTCGCCGCAATCAGGCTGTCGTGAGCCAGCTCCTGAACCCTCAGGTACCACGGGGCGCTGCCGTCCATCCCGTAGTCTCCCGACGAAACGCCCTCGTCTTCGTCGTCCACGGCGCCGTCGGCGGCAAAGATCAGCGACTCGGAGGAGGCTGTGATGCCTGAGGTGAGAGAGGAATTGAAAAAAGTAAAACACAAATCAGAGTTTGGTATCCTTCTAGGTCAGACATTTAAATCAGAACACACACACAAGTGAAGAAACTCTCCCACGACGGGCTGATGATCTTAAAGGACACGCTTGCCAGAGATCTTCTTTCTTTCTCGCCAAATGTATTCTTTTTTTTTTTTTAAAGCATAAAATGTGTCACCTCGTTTCTTTGCTGCGCTGAGAACACGAAGAACAGAAACGAGCTCAGCCTGGAGCCTCTTCAGTGAAACTTACTTATGCTGGATGTGGACCGCAGCCAAGGATTCCTTTCATTATGTATTCTCTTGTTCATTTTTAATTACCTGTTTGAGCCTCAGATGATAAATTCACAGAACTGAATTTTCTCGGTTTTTTTTTTCTTCGCTAAAAGTCCAGAGATGCAGCAGGGAGTCAACCAGGAAACGTTGCGAGTACATAACTAATTAACTGGTCGGTACAGTGAGCGATGCAGCAAGCGTTTCTACCTTTGGCGAGGTTCAGCAGGACATAGGAGGTGCTGTCGGGCTGCTGCAGGTCGTGCAGCATAGCCGGGGGGCTCTGCGGCGCCGGAGGCTGAGCGTGGGACTGGACCACCAGCGGGCTTTGATGCGGCACACCGCCGAACTCCGTCAGCGAGGAAGAACTGTCCGGTTCGTGGCTCAGGCCTCCATCTGGGAAATGGTTTAACAATAAATAAAAGCCACGTGGATTAAAAATAAAATCTGATTCAATTTTAATCAAATTTTTTTTTTCTTCTTAAAAATAAACTACAAATGAGAGCGAATGTGTTCAAAAACTGGATTTCATTCCAACCATCTCATCTTTGAGTTGACCTGAATCCAAAGGATAGACCTAAGACAAGCCAAACCTTACTCTGTGCTATGGAAACTGAAGCAATGCATTTGTGAAAAAGGAAAAAAAAAAAAAAAATCATTATATACCACCTCGCTTCCAGTACTTGAATGAAATATTCCCAGTTTCAAAGAGTAGAGACCGAAACTGAGTGGAAACAAAACGAGCGGCGCCATCGCTCTTTAAACATTCAATTAAAAACAGCGTCGAGCGAATGTTTCAAACAAAGCCTGCAGGCTCCTTCAACTAAATAACCAGCTAATGTCAGCTTGTTCTACTTGTGTTACAACATAAAGGAACGAATTTCATAAAGGGATAATATTATGTGCAAAAGTAAATATAGTGGAAAATCACACACAAAAGTTCTGAAGAGTTGGGTTGAACAGATGTCAGTTTTCTGGCCGATCACTGATCTTTGAAAACCCCGATCTGCCGATTCTGATTTTGGCTGACGCCATTTTTTTTTTTTTTTGTGTGTCTGAAAAGTTGCTAAATAAAGTGGCAGTTTGCTAATTTGCTAAGTTGGCAGTAGTGGGGTGACTACTGTTAGCCGCTGTCTCTCACAGCAGAGCAAAACGGGACAGTGGCTGATTTTCAGACCTTTGCAGAAGTAGACGACGTCGGTGGATGCGACCAGTTTCACACGCAAGAATCGGCCGATCACATGTTAATCCAAAATTAAGGAAAAGACTAGTGAAACCTTTGCGATTAAACTCTTCTTATACTCGCTTTGCTGCTTAGCAAGTATAAAATTCCGCTTCTCAAAATACCAGTGGACTCTGCAGAGAAATCATCAAATGCTGGGATTAGCTCCAAGTCTTTGCCATCAGCCGATACCAAAGTTAACGATGATTTATCACACAGCCCTAGCTGATTTTACTTCCCGTCAGAAGAAACATGCTGACAAACTACGACGTGTCTGATCATTTTGAGCCAGGCTTCAGAGCGCACAGATTTGCTTTTCTCCAAGCATTTTCTTTCATCTGGGATGTAACACAAAAAAGAATAAATTAGTCAACAATTCCTGGTGACAAACTGTTCCAAATATGGAGTTCTCCAGAAGATGTGGCCTGTCTTATTTAATTACAGTCTCTGTTTGTAGCTTTACTTTGGGTGGCTTTAAAATAATATGACTACCTCCGGGACAAGGCTGTTAACACATTTAAGAGCCAGCTTCATAAAAAAAGACAGATGTATAAAACTATAAGAGCCAAGAAGATTTTACCTCTCTTAGCTTATAACCATAGTATAGATAATTGTATTTTTAACTATCTTAATCATAAATGTTTGATTATTCGAGGTTGTAATACCATAAGAATGTCATGTTTTAATAATACTACTACTTTAATGTTATAAAGGTTCAAGAATGCAAACTATTAATGTGGCGTTCGGGGGTTTAAACCAAGTTAGGAATCTCTGAATACACCCAGCCCGATTCTGCGCTTCCCTCTCTCCAACAGCTCATTAGACCAAGCAGAGTCAGAAGAAGCCGATGTGAATAATTGGGCGTAAGCAATGCAGCACTGCTGCAGGGACGTGGTGAAACGAGGAGATCCACAAGCGGAGCAAGCATGACTGCAGCTTCCTACTAGAGAAAAACAAACCTTTTCTCCTCTGATTCACTAAAACAGATGCAACAAAAAAAGCTGAATGTTTGAGCAGATTTACCTTTTTCCTCTTGCACAGTCAGACCCGCGTCACTGCTGCAGAACGGCCTCACTGCACCTGCTTCGTTTGCTGCAGTCTACGATAATTCTCTAAAGCGTGCTGGTGGCTTTCACCAAGCGTCGACAGAAACAATTACTTTTCTAAAAGCTAATAGCAGAACGACTTGAAGTTCTGTAGTTCCACCAAAAACAAAGTCACAGAGCGGCTGCTCTGTTGAAGTTGAACAGAAAAGTGGGGGGAAATGAGCTTGTTATGATGCTAGAGATTTACTGGATCAATTTAACTCACTGAACCGAGTCAAAGTAGCTGGATTCCCCTCTACCTCATTATAAAAGTGTCAGATTTAAAAACTACATTTAAGTTAAAGTGTTTTCTAGTTGAAATTTGTGGTTTAACTCTGGTTGTATGATTTTTTATTTTTTATTTTTTGTACCGGTGCAAACTGAACATGCAGTTGAAATAGCAGATAAAAATGTTCAGTTACTATTTAGAAAATTTGTTGAATTATTCCTGCATTTTATTTTAAACAGACACAAAAATCTACTTCGGGTGTAAAGTGTAACATTTTTGTGCTCACTATGTTTGTAGCCGATTTGGTTGTCAAGAGGAAAAAAAAAAGAAAAGGAAACAATTACTACAAATTACTAACACAACAAAAACCAAACAAGGTATTATAAAGGATAAATAAGTTAAATTATTACATAAATAATACTGTTGAATGTGGAGACTTCAGGACAAGTGTTATAAGAATTGTGAAATTAATTTATATGCTCTCAGACGTTACGAGAGAAAACAGTTCTCTACCTTCATTTAACATTATTATGCAGTGATGATAATTATTAAAAAAGAATATTTGAACAGTTAGAAATTAAAGTAAATAAAAATAGAAACGGGCATATGCCAGCTAAAGCTTTATGGGTGCATCCATTTGTATTTGCAAAAACATTTTGGCCATTTCAGCTCTGAAATTTTTCAATACACAGAATATGATTGACA
The DNA here is from genome assembly GCA_903067095.1 of Girardinus metallicus. Classification (NCBI taxonomy): domain Eukaryota; kingdom Metazoa; phylum Chordata; class Actinopteri; order Cyprinodontiformes; family Poeciliidae; genus Girardinus; species Girardinus metallicus. The sequence goes on along the minus strand of CAEGAE010019178.1, from coordinate 30,579 downwards.
TGACTGTCAGGACGATATCTGTTCTTTTTTTTTTTTTTTTGTGCATTATGACCTATTTTAGAGTAAGAAGAAATAGGTAAGTATTAATGGGAAAACACAAAACAAACCAACACCACCTGGTTAAAATCTCTGTTTCCACATTTGGGGAAGCATGAATAGAATAATTTATTGTCAACAGCAGTAAACTTTGCAGCATTCTAATTGCCCTTAAAGTGTAAACAAGATGTCCGGCAACGAGGCAGCACTGTGAACCAACCTGTGAGCTCCAGAGGAGAGCACAGGGAGCTCTCAGCTGGAGCCAGCAGAGGCAGGCAGGAGTGTTTGGACTCCGAGTCCTCCAGACTCTGCACCAATGGGATGGAGGCATTCTGGACAAACTGCACCAGCAGCTGACAAGACAAAAACAAACATCAGCATCATGACAATAGTAGAATAATGTCACTCTTTAAGCTTGGCTGTTACAGTTGAACGTGCTTCAACGCTCCCTTCAGTCTGTGTAAATGACAAAGCTAGCTTCTACCCACCTCTGGTTTAGAGTCCAGCTCATCAGAAAGCATGAGTCAGCCTGTGTGAAGCTCTCAGCTGTTTAATACAAATACAACAGGAACAAATCAGCCGACATAGTGACTGTAAACATGAGACCAGCTCAGATAGAGCAACAGAGCGTAGCTTGATTCTTACCGTGAAAGGGTGAGACTTCCTGTGGGTCAGCAGCTGTAGGTCATCTCTGAGTCAAACTCATCCCACGACCAGCAACAACAAACAGCTTCATACACTCAAAGTTTTAAATTAACAACAGCAAAACTGAGGGCGAGGGGAAGCCACGGCGGTGTTTACTGAAAACCGCGCTGGATAAAACTGACAGGTTACCTTGTTAGCTTGGCTAGCAGGAGAAAACTAGCTACCCGGGGCTAAGTCTCCAAAATACAGCTACTTTTCCCTGTGAAACATGGCCACCGACTGACTGTGTCTGCTTAATTATTTTTAACTCTTCAATGCCAGAAAGCTAACCGCTCCTCATGGCGACAGTGCTGCAACTGCGACACAACCAAATAGCTGTAGAATTTTCTCAAAACAGAAGGCAGCTTTGATCTACGGAGGCTCCAAAGGTACAATGTTCCAGCTCATCCGCGCAAAACTCTTGCATCTCACTATCGCCATCCAGCGGTCAAATGTGTAAATTTAAGTACGGGCAAAGAAAAAAAAATTATTTAGATATTTGTAGCTTGCAATTGGTTGCACCTTGCTTTTTAGTATTTAGAAAAATCTGGAAAAAATAATGGACCAAATAAGAAACCGTTCTGATATGGATATATTTTTTAAATAATATTTATTACACAGGCAATTACATCCTAAATGTAAACGTACAAAACAGGATATTAACCCAAACCATTACTGTCTTATTGAAATGAGTTCACATTAAAACCCATACACAGTTATGATTTAGTCAGTTTTCTATGTTCACCAACCACAAATGTTAGAAAACAAGAACTTATTGCTTGCAAGTCAGAATGACTCGATTATTTTTTATGACGCCTGTAAAAAATGTTAGCTCGCAATATTTACATCGCCATTCGTGCATTTTTAATGAACAATCCCAATTCTTAACATTTTAAAAATACACAGACAAAAGAATTTAAAGCTGCCAATTTTCAAACATACTTCAAAAGTATCCCGTTGTACATGAAAACTACTTTGTTTCAATCAACATTTTGTAAGGTGACATTGCAAATTCTCGTTACCAAATATGACCACTTCACATTGACTACAACGATCTTTTGACCACTAGTGTTATTCATTATATTGCAAGAGCACATATACTGTATCCCAACTGGAAGATTTTGAGTCAGATAAAGGCCATCAAACTATATAAAGTAGACTAAATCATAGATTATTAATCACCGTCTCAGAAACATTCTACAAATTAACCATTTAAGCTAAGCTGAAATTGTGAAACCTGTTGATGTTTTCACAAAAGGAAAAGCTTTACTTCTCTACCTTGGACATTTTAAGGCTTTAAGCAGAACAAATGAGAAATTTGATTTAGTTTAGAGGGTGGGGGAAAACAATCTAAGCTGTGGCCTTTCAGAGCAGCAGAGTCAAAGGTCAGGCAACACCTGCAAGACTGTTTGTAGACAAATGCCAGACAAGTGAATAGTATCAGAAAGAAAAACAAAAAAAAAAAGTTTGTATTGGTGAGTCTTTGTGTCAGAAGGTGAAAACCTTTCGACTCAGGAGGTTTTCCGGATATCTATCAACATGTAGAGATCACTTCGGATCGACGGATATAATATTGGGACAGACCGTAAAACGTTAAAGACTGCACAGCATAAAGCTGGTCTGCTGATGGTGGAAATGATGCACTGCAGTGAGAAACAATGGGAGGAGCGACGATGACCGCCAATATCTTTAAAGCAAAGCTCCTCTTTTGCTCACGCTGACAAATCATCCACTTTATATTAAATAAAAAATAATAATTTCTTAGTGTGAACTGTGCCTCATATTAAATGACAGGACACGGTTGTTGACGTGTCTATTAAAGCAAAAATAGTCATTAAAATGGGATAAAATGGGTAATTTACAAACAAAAATGACTTTCGAGGTTTGAAAAAAAATATTTTCTCACATTCTCCATCACAAACATTTTCCTATTTACAGCAGTCCAGATGGCAATATTACAAAACTCATATTTTACTTGTGATGTTAAATACGGTCCACTTTATCTCAGTATGAGCAACAAATATCAAACCGTGGCTAAGAGTTGATCACAATTAGCTAAATAAAATAAAATAAAAATCACCACACCGTGTAAAAATAAAAAAGTAAAAAATTATGTTCATCTTAAATAAGCTACAGCTGCCATTTAATTCTGACACAAATTGCTTCAAAGCTTTTCTTCGATTTTAGTGCAAATTTCTTCTTCAACTTACACATAATTAAAATTTTAAGGCCATAATCTATTAAAAACAAATTTAAATTTAGAGTAAAAAAAAAAAAAAAAAAATTTGGATTGAAAACTACTGGCTTTTCATCAGTAGCTGCCTTAATACTTCTCTCATTTTGAACAAAAAATAAATTTAAATACATACTTTAAAAAAAAAAAAATACAGAAGAAAAAGACAACACAAAAACAGACGACTCAGTCACCTTACATTACACTGATCTGAATATTTAAAAACAATAAAGCTGAAAAGAGTACAGACCCATCCAGAAGTGACCGAAAAACACGTTTTAACTCCAAGACAACGAACCTTCGTCACAGAGGAATCTAACTGGTTACTGAGCGCTTTTTTCCTCCGGTCAATTTGAGGATGAATATCTGCCAACCTGATGAGATCACAACGCAAAAAACACAAAACAGCTAAAACAGAACCTCGTGACGAGCAGAGGTTAAGTACACTTTATGCACGTTTGGCTGTTTTATGCTACAAACAGGCAAAATGCTCTTAATATTTTCAACATGTTCAAACTTTTTGTACATGGAGTCAGTTAAACACACCCGTGGAATCATGTTCAGAAAGTCAAACGAAGGAGCGATGATGTAACAAGATGGCTTGTTGTCAGAATACCAGGCGCACATTGGGATGAAATTCTCTTTTTCCTCCATACAGAATAAACTTTTTGGCCTCTAAATTTGTGTTTCTGCGTTAGACTTTCCTCTCCCCGTATTTTCGCTAATCGTTTCATACTAGCTGAATATTTTCAGCATTTTTACTCGGTCATCTCTCAGCTTTCGCTCCTTTAGTTCACGTTTTCAGTCAACTTCTAAAGTTTTGATCGGAAACAACATTTGACTCAAAACGACTGAAGTGTTGTGCAGAAAGCTAATTCAAATACATTGATAAAATCCACCAATATGTGGAAAAATTGAATCACTGGAAGCGAGGACTCCCTCTTTAAGCGTCTCCATGGAGACAAAGACCAAGTAAACCTCTTCTCAAAGCCTTTTTAAAAAGAGATTTTAACTCACAAAAGTTGGAATGTCTTCCAGCATTTATATTCTGGCATTCAGATTAAAGCGAATACAGCTATAAAGGTCTGTTAATCTTTCAAAAATGTTAAGCTTAAATAAAAAAATTAAAAAAAAGACAATGCATTTGTGACCATCTCTGCAAGAGGAGGCACAACTTAGCAGTAGGGGACATAATCTATAAACACTAGAGATGAACCGATCCAATATTGATATTTGTATTGGTCCGATATGGAAAAGAAATCAGTGAAAGTGTGTCCAATTCATAAGGGTAGATCTATTCAGTCTAATTCTATGCATTGTGCTGAGCAACATCATGCTAGATTCATTTCACATTCCTAATTGCACTTTCTGAATCATTAGGGAAAAAAAAACAGGTTTGTTACTATTTATTTTTACCTGTTTGACTAAGGCAGTCAACCTACAGTATAAGTTTCTTTATTATTGATTTTACATCATCTGTTATGCTCCCAATTCCACTAACTGAACAAATTAAAGTTGTTTTTACATGTTTGACCAAGATTATGAAGCTATTGGTGTATTTATGTGTGCTGTGCTGGTACAGTTATTATTTATGTCTGTGTTTAAAAAAAATAAATAAATGTTTTAAGTCAATTCAGCTGTTTTTCTGCATCAGATCGGTATCGGTATCATATCTGTATCTGAAGTGAAAAAAGTGGATCGGTGCATCCCTAAAAAACACAACCCAGTTTATTAGCACACAGTCGGAATGAATCCTTTTACAACCTGGTTAGATAAAAAGGTTCTAGAAAGTGGAGTTTTGGAGTCTGCAGTAATTAACGTTCGTTGATGCTTTAATGAACTAAATATATTAGAAATTCTTTTTGTGCATTGCAAGAAGACTTTGGATTGAATCTGTTCCTCGGACAAATTAGTAAAAGAAATTTGCGGCATCCAGCTACAGTGAACATTGTATAAGTAGAGTGCAAGCGGACAAGCGCTTTGATGATTTTTAGGTTAGTTTGGTGCATCAGGAAGCGACCCGAAGGCAAATGACTGCTGAAATGTAGGCCACAGTGTGTCGTCTGTCTGCGCGTCTGGGGGAGGGGCCGCTAATGTAGAGCGCATTACTTTCAGCCATCTGCCTCGCCGCGCCTCACCCCCTCCTGTCCCCCCTCACTTCCTGGTCTTCCTCTGAGTCTACCGGCTCACAGTTGAACAGTTCTGTCCCTGTCCTCCTCCTGGAGACTGGTGAGCAGCTTCATGCAGACGCTGGTGTCCCCGCTCTGCAGCGCCTGGAGGAACAGGTCCGTGTGCTTCTTCAGCCGGTCCAGCTCGTTCTGCGTGCTTTGGTTCTGTCGGAGCAGCTCCTTGGTGCGGAGCGTGATGTCCAGCAGGCCCGACTTGCTCAGGATGTTGTACGTGTTGCAGAAGCGCTTCCTCTTGGTGTCCGGGCTGCCGTCGCTCGCGCTGCACTCCAGAGAGGAGATGCTGTCCAGCGTGAGCGTCTGGTTCTTGGAGTGACCGAAGGGCGGGGGGTCGGCCGCCGACGGAGGCCTCTCCGTGGCGGGCGCGGCGCCGCTGCTGCTGGTTTCCGCTGCGGGCAGGGAGAGTCTGCTCTGGAGCAGCGGGGACATGGTGCTGGGAGTACTGGGAGTACCAGGAAGACTGGGGGAAGCAGCTCCAGAGTTGCTGGTGCTGCTACACAGAGATTTCTGCACCTTCTCTCTCGGACATTGTTCCCAAAGGTTGGAGGTCAACGAGCTACATTTCTCTGACCTCGATGAAGAGGAGGAGGTGGTGGAGGAGGAAGAAGAAGAAGAAGAAGAAGAAGCGGTTCCTCTTCCTGAGGAAGCAGAGCTGTCCCCAGGATGAGGGGCGATCTTAGGGTAGGACTTTAAGATTGGAAAATACTTTTTAGAGCGTCTATGCTTGGAGGCAGCCTCCTTGGAGGATGACGAGGCTTGGCGGGAGACCACCGGCTGCAGAAAGACCACCTGCGGCTGCGGCACCACGGGCTGCACCACTTCCCCAGCGGGGCTGAAGCCCCACGGCTTCAGAGAGGGCGGGTTCTCCACAGGCTGCAGAGGAAGGAGGGCGACAGGGTTTACACATAGACCCGCTTCTACTCTTCATTTCATTTCCAAATCTTTAAATGCTAAATTAAACCAGGTGATCTTTGGGGACAAACAACTCGCTTAGGATATTTCAATAAAACTAGTGTAAAGACACAACATTAAACTTAAGTGTCTGACTCCAAGTGGCTTCTGTTCCTCTGAACAGCTCAAACATTTTGATCACATTCATTTCAGCAAACTGGAATTAAATCAGTAAAATTTTATAAATACATTTTCGACATCTTTGTTTTTTTCTACTACATCAAAATCCATCTCAGAAAAGTTGAACAGGATATCAAACCGTCGTCCCAGTGTTATTACAACTGATACTGCATTTGCAAAGGACTACTTGGATGTAATAGTTAGTCGGCTCTTGCGTTTAACCTCGGGGCGCCGAGCATTCATGCTACTGCTAAACTATAATAAAAGGTTTTTATTTTAATACATTTTATCTTAAAGAGCACTCAAAGTCACTTAAATACCAATATAAAACAAAAACATGAGAGTTTATCTGAATATCAAAGTTGAGACTTGCACAAAAAGCAGAGAAGTACTAAGAACATAAAAGTTTCAGAAGATTATTTGGATCAATTGTGGTAAATTCCTGAAATAACCGTCAACTGATTTAGTACATGATTAAATCGATTATCAACTGGATTATACAGACTCAATAAAGGCCATGAGAACATCTTACTGAGAGCAGTAATTAAGCCATAACTGAACAAATATATATATAGGAGGCACCGTTTTAACTTTATCTGGTTAAAATTCAGGGGGAAAATAAATCTCCTTTTGCTAATCCAATAAATACTCCACAGATCAGCCCTGCGCTGTATTGATGCTAAAGTCAAGCAGAGATTTTCATATGTTGATATTTTGTATAGCTGCAGATGCCTCTTTTGCTACAGACGACCAAGTGTCCACTAAAAGAATGCTGTGTTATTGCATTTTAGACAAAGATTTAAAATGTTTATTGGTATTTTTTATGTAATTCCAATAATGGATTAAATAAGTATCAAGTGTTTAAAAAAATAAAAAATAAAGCAGCAGAATGTGCCAATTTTTTTCTTATCTGATTAATTGATAGAACAATAATCAGTTAATTACTAAACTAGTCGCTTTCAGCCCTACAGAAGTTGCAGATTTCAGAGCAGAGGTTTCATCCTGTTACCTGCTTGAGCACAACGTTGTTCATTATGATCATAGGCGAGAGTCTGGAGTAGGAGCCTCCAACCACGGCCAGCTGGGAGGGCTTCGGGCCTGAACCAGCACCCTTCGCCCCTTGCTGCCCTCTGGGCTGAGGAGAATCCTCAGAGTCCGTGGTGTCCATGGTGCTCAGGTGTTCTGAGCTGGCGTCTGTAGGGCAGACAGAGAGGTTAGCTGTGGTTCCACCGGGACGTCTGGAGTTTTCCTCAACGTGCCCTACGGGTCGGGGAGAGAACCTGAGAATCCGGAGTCTCTTTCCGAGTCCATCTGGGAGCCTCCGCACTTCATGATGCAAGGTCGGAGACTCTCGGCCTTCCTCTTGGTGCTCGTCATCGTTGTCCTTCTTCGCTGTCCTCTTGCTCACAAGCTCCCACAAATCTAGTTCGGCATATCAAACTCTAGAGCTGTGGACAAAGCAACAGTGAGCAGACCGTCTTTTCAAACAGGTGGCATATGACAAGCAGCTAAAAACACAAGCAGAAACGTTTCAAAGTTGCATGTAAACATTGGTGGTTACAACTAAGCAACAAACTAAAACCACTACAAATACTTTCTCCCGTGTTTAGTTGGGATCGCTTTACATTATCGTCTCCATTTACAGTGAACTGCTAAGGTAGCAATGCTACACCTGTCCAAGCAACTAATGCAATAAACAATAATATTGTTATTTTGAGATCATTTTCAAGAGACATGTTGAATTGGAACTGGAAGATAATTTAGACAGACAAAAAAATCAATAAATCACAGAACGACCAAAAGCAACAGATAAAATGGAAATAAAAACCACACACACACACACCCCCACACACACACACACACACTAACACCATAAGAGAAATAGATTATGAAGTCTATCATCAGAATAGAAATTATTGACCTCACTTTAATTTATCATGCAATTAATTGGTTATTGCAACTGGTGTAAGTAAGTCCTCTAACTTTTTACACACTTATATGACGGGCCAGCAAGTTAAAGCATAAATAAGAAGCGATGTTTTTGCAAAAACATGCAGCCTTCTACTATTACAGACGCTGCTCTCTAGCAGTATGTCTCTGCCTGTATCTCCCATTTTTACCCCTTTTCTTAGCGAACCAGCTGGAGCAAGGTCAGGTTTGATGGATCAGAGCAGCACTTTTCAAGTCCTGCCACAGATTCACAAAGGGATTCAGGTCTAGACTTAGTCTGGGCGACTCTTACACACGAACCCATTTCTAGCTGGATGTTTACGCTGCTGGAAAGTGTACCTTGGCCGTGCCTCAACTATTCTGCAAGATATAACAGGTTTTCTACGTCATTACAGCGTGATGCTGTCAATATCACGGTCCGGTGTGGGAATGTGTCATTTTCCCAACCGCGTTTAGGGTCGGAAGAATGCCAGAAGGCTTCAGGTTTGTGGAATGCACAAATAGTTGCTGTTGTCGTCTCAGACTGTTTCTACCTGAGCTGAGGATCTCTGCAGCTCCTCCAAAGCTGCCACAAGGCTCCTAAGCTGCTTCTCGGGCTTTGGATTTTATTTAGAGGTATCAGAGTGAAGAGGTGTTTTTTTTTTTTTTTTCCTAAATATTCTTTAACACAATGTACCCACATTTTCTTTAAAAGATTTTTGTGTTAATCCATCAAATAAAACGTTGTAACGTGACACAATATGAAAAAGTTAAAAAGGAATGAATCCGCAAGCAAGGCGCTGTCCATATGGGAAGAAATTAACCCTTATTTAATTTAGAAATATTTCCTGGATAATCCGACATTGACGTGTGAAACTGGATGCAAGTTTGACGCTCGTCCTTAGTCTTCACTAGGCCTGACTGGAGTGTAAATGTTGGCAGAAAACCAAACTTCACATACGTAAATTACCAAGCGGTGCGAAACTCCATGTTAGTGACTGAACAAGGTCAAACAAATTAGCATTTAATAAAGCGGAAAAAGTCGACAGCATTATTTTTTCGCCGGACTGTAGAGAGCGACTTAAAGCTAACAGTGTAGAGGCTAAGACATGCTAATGAGGGACGACTCCCACGAAGTGTGAGTCGTCTAAAATGTTGAAAAGCACAATACGGACACGACAGGGAAAGCAAAACAACACACGTACTTTTAGTCGAGATGTTCTTCCAAAGAGGCGGTATGAAAAACACCAAAATAGGAACCTTCCTTCGGGTTGAAGTTACTGCTGACCCTTTTTTTCTTCCTCAGTGCGGTGGTTAACTGCAGCCGCCCAGCTTCTCTGTCTGGACGCGGCTGTTCCACGGTGCCGTACACGAGACCCAGAGCTCCTCCCCCGCCGCGAGCTCACATGCGGAGCACGGTGGCGACAGTTGACGGCGGACGCTGTCTAACTGTCCTGTTTGCTCCAAAACGAAGAATGTTTTAATAATAGTAAATTGTTTCCACTTCTTTAATCCACCTTTTTTGAATCAAAACGGGATAAAATAATATGTTTTGTTCAGCTGTGGCTCCATATTTGGTAGTTGAGGGCGTGGCCACGTCAGGAGCATCCGGTATGTCACATTGTTTTGGCCGCCACCCCTTCCCATGTGACCGCACTGCGGGTCTCTGATTGGCTGGAGCCGCCAGCAGCTGAAAAACGTGACCGCAGCCAAATGTGTGGCAAGTTAAGGACTACGCGTTTGTCTTGCCATTGGGATTTGAACTGTACACAAAGCAGACAACGTAGAGCACAGTGACGTGAGAGAGTCTGGTATATTACATAAATGGTTGGCCTGGTGCTAACCCAAGCAGAGTTACTAGTCTTCTCTGCTGTGTCCCGTCGAGTAAACAAAGCTCTGTTTTACTTTGCCCATAAAAACAAGGAGGCAACACGTGCACGCATTCTGCTCTTATCTTAACCTTTATGCATATCTTTACGCTGAGGATAAGAGTACAGACTTATGAAATTATGAATGCGTAACTCAGGGAGAGAAAATCTGAACGGCTTCTGGAAAGAAAAAAAAGTATTTCATATTCAAAATCTCTTAAGTTTAAACTGATGCCACATTTGAAAACAGAAAATCAAACAATGTCTTGAAATTGACAAAAAACTTATGCTAAGTTCACTCTGTTGTGATGCTAGTTGAGACACATCCTTGCTGTTAAACCTAACCATATCAGTATCATTTCAAGTTTGTGCTAGTGTCTGAGAATGCTTTTTAAAGCTATGGGGAAAGCAGCAACCAAGTGCTTCACTAAAGTATCCGCTCCCCTTGGTGGTGCCACAAATGTTCAGTTTACATGTGACTTTTCTGTGAAGGTCTCAAAAGTTTTGTTAGACAACGCAAGTGAGCAAAACACATCAAGATGAAGCAACAAATCAGCCACGACAAAACAATATATAAAGTTTTGAACATAGAGACAGTCAAAGTCAAAACCTAAATCCAACTTAGAATATGTGGCAAGACATTGAGGTTATTAAGCTGATCTGATTCAATTTGAGCTTGTCTGCGTATAAAAATGAGCAAAAATTGCAGTCCTCCTACTTGTGCTAAACTGGTAAGAATTTGAAAACTATGATTCCTTTCATCTATTTTCAATTATGCCCACATTCTGTTATCCTATCACATGAAATCACAAGCATACATTAAAGTTTGGTGTTGTTACATGAGGTGTAACATGTGAAAAAGCTTAAGGGTTGTCTAAATACTCTCAATGTCTCAGAGTGTTTACTGACACTAGATAAAGACCATAGAGAATCGCTGTTGTTTACATATATTTTTATTCACTGAACTCATTATTTAGTTAAATAAAACTTTTAAAAAAATACACACATGCCTTGCTGATTGTACATTATTAATTGTCTTTGTGTTAACAACTGATACAAATATATATATATATATATAAAAAAGTTTAAATAAACATCTTCTGTGTTCTGTAGTTTACGTACATTGTCCAAACTTCACATGAGAATATCTAGATGTGAAAGACTGAGTTGACTTTGGTCCAAAACAAGCAGCAGCCAGGATCAAAGGCTGATCCTTTTTCTTTGATAAATAATGAAGAGAAGCTTGCAGAAGAAGAACTGGCCTCTGGTGAGATGAATGCAGGAAGTTACCTATGTACAGAGGATGGAAATATTGATTCCAAATGACGTTTGCCTCAATGAAGACTTATCTTCTAGTGAGAGAACCGGCACCTGCAAAGACAAAGTACATGGAAATGAATTCAAACCGCTATGAAATGCATGACATGATCTTTTGTTCCCTTATTCCAACTGAATTTCAGATTCTTACTCACTTAGAAAACGCCTATGGCTCATTTGCCAGGCTTTTGATTTGTTTGATGCATTGAAATGCTTGAAATGAATTTATAAAGCAACTAAAAGTTGAAATGAGACTCTGGCCAAAATGGTAGAGCTCAGTCAGAACAGGGAAACTGGTCAGATTGGACAGGGAGGCAGATGGAGCCAGTGGCGGTTCTTTCAGAATTAGGACCCAGAGTGAATGTTTCCTTCCTCCGCCCCTCAAGTTTTGGGGGTTGGAAAACATCCAGTGTGATCCTGCACAGAGCATGTAAAATATTCTCTATTTTCTCAGCAGCATCCTGTTGAGTTACGCATAGCTAAAAGCGACAGAAAACGTGTTCAGATACTTTTTTATACAGTGCCTGTGCATTGCTATTTTGCAGAGAAGAACGGTCAGAAATGTGGTTCTGTAGATTTGCAACAGGCTGTTCTGAGTGGGGTACGAATCTGAATCCAGGCCACACTTTTCAGATTCATAGAAAACATCCAAACCCTTCTGCTTCACTGTTGATAAATCCCTTGTGTTCATCTATCACACAGAGTCTTACACTGAAGCTTGGAGTTGTCGTGACAACATGCGAAAAGCTTAAAAGGTGTGTGAATGCAAAGCACTTTTTGTTGACGTTTTGGAGAGCCAGTAAGGAGATAATGGATCTAAATCATGTTTAAATGTAGTGAAATGATTATTCTGACATGTATGAGTAATGAAATAACACTTCTATGCGTTCCCTGGGAAACCAAACATATTGTTGAATTCAGCAGTACCCTGCCAGTGACCCGGAGCCCAAAATAACCAGCTTCCAGGTGAAATGTTTTGGAAAATGCACGTGTTTCTACTGCTGCGTTATCCTTTTGTGAAGCAGAGGAGCTGGTGACGCCTAGCAGGCAGTGCTGCAAGCTGTTGACCCAGATTCCTCAAACTCTCTCTCTCTCTCTCATTGCCCCAAAAAGAAAATCGCTGGTGGTGACACCGCAGATACAGATGTTACTTAGCACTGGAAGAGACCACTAAAATACCTTAAAAAAAAAAAGTCTGCTATTTAATCAAGATAAAGAACTTGCATGGATGTATATTTTATTGTCCCCAAGGGAAAATTTAACTTGGGCATCATACGCTAAATAAAGCCGTTAAAATACACCACGCACAATAAAGTCAGAAACACGTATTGCTCAATAAAATATCGCACATGCTCGCATACATCCCAGCGAGTACACAAACCAAGAAATCAGAACAGCATGACAAAACACCACATGTCTACTTTATTTAAAATCTGATTGATGTAGGGACCAATTAAGTTTTAAATCTATTAAGTCTACAAGAATGGCTTCTAGACCGTTTGCCAGGTGGTTCACAGTTCGTGTTGTGAGATGAGGATGTGAGCGTCTGTAATATACAGTATTGATAAAAGGATGACCGGTACATAAGTTTTAGTTACTAGATTATGTGTATTACTGACTTATTTTCTTTATAAAGTACATCCTATTGAGTTTACGGTTGAAAATACTTCCACTGTTCTGCTCTCGCTACATTCTGTTTCGACAGACTTGACGAAAATCTGCGGTGACCCACAAGTGGGGCAGCTCTGCTCTGTCCCAGTGGTACTGGTGAACTGCACAAAGAGGAGGAAGGAAGTCATCAAAAAAAAAAAAAAAACTAGAACTACCTCCAATTTCTCCAGTCAGTAGAAATGCGGATATTACCTGGTGTCAGAACTGGAAATGGAATGGTCTGGAGAAAATACACAGACTGTACCTTAAAGTCAAAATGCCAGAAAAACTAACTTACTTCATAGAATGGTCAAATATCCAACCATATATTGACACCACTCTGTCAAGCTTATTGATGGCGACATGTGGTTTCTCTGCAACTTACAAAAAAGCGTGTTCCCAAATATTAGTCGGAGTCTACTCATATGTTTGACCATCATTTATACCTGCACCACACCTGGTCTATTTTAGTAGCTGCTGATCTTGTGGAGTTATTCAGTTTCTCTTCCTGAGAGTCTTCCTAAATGGAAATCATTACTTTTCAGAACCACCCGGGAGCTTGTTTGATTGCTTAACAAAAAGGAGATTGTTTAAAAGTCAAGTTTCTCCTTAAAGACTCTGCAGTCACTCAACAAACAGTCGGCCTGGAGTATCTCGTGATCTGCTCCAAACAATATTTCCAGTGACAGAAATTAGTTGATTTCTTCTTCCTACTTTAAATCTGTAGAATGTTTGTCCTTGGTTTAATCTGTCAAAGTTTCTGCGACCTTCCGGAAATGGCTTTGGACTAAAGATCCTCTAAAGTGATGAGCAACAAGGCAGATAATAATACTATGTGATGACTTTTAATGTCTTGGACGTTTTGTTCACGACGGTCAGGCCGAGTCAAAAAAAACGATGACAGACCGTGAAAAAGGAGGAAGATCAGTCTTACTTTTCACATCTTCTCCTTCTGTGCTTCCTCCTTCGAGGTCTGTCCCTGAGAGAGTCCTCGTTGCTGTGGAGGAAGAACAAAATTATTATGAAGTCATAATCCCAAAAGATGAAACCTTTGGGATTACTGACCTTGTATTACTTCCATACTCTTTCGGCCTAAAAGGGAGAACAACTTTAATATCCCAGTTTTACACCAGCTGAACTGAACCAGATGTGTCTGACATTGGTCTACCTCACTCCACACTCCTGATGCTCCACAAACGTGAGGTTGACGACCTGATTCGACCGACTCACCTGCAGACAGGAGGGGAAGTGAACGTTTCATGCATTCAACCGCGTCTGAAAGCGCCCGTGATCTCTCCTCACCTCCAAGGTTATGTTGCGTTCAACGACAGGATAGCACTCCTGAGACTCATCAATGCAGCAGCCAGAGCAGCGAAACAGTGAGACGCAATGAGGTATGTAGAAATCCTCCACGCCGCCAGGGAACTCCGTCTCCACGTTCACATGCTGCTCAATCGGTCGACAAAAGCTCTTGTTTAGCACCTCCGTGAATCCCATTGCTACATAAAAAAAAAAAAAAAAAGTTAGGAGACACTTTGGATTAAATATAGAACAGAACAGATATACTTGAAACAAATTAAAATGGCAGATCTCTCACAGAAGACAAAATATACACAGCACAAACAAAAGAAACTATAAAACCTGGGTAGCAAATTATGGTAAGAAAAATGCGCAGTTATATCAACAGGAATAAATCACTGTGTCATTCCTACCCGTTGGCCTTTCCTTCCCTGGGAGATTGAGCATCTAAATAGAAACAAACAAATAAATAAATAAACAAAAAATAGATCATTTTACAGAGCAATACACATGTGTGTCGCTTTTCAGGCCACAAATACAAAGCAAATGTGCAGGAACTGGAGTTTGAGGAATTGCCTCTAGCAGTCGCACAGCTCCCTCTAGTGGTGGTGGAATAACGACGCTCAAAATGCGATTTTTAGTGGGGAAAAAACAGAAAAGTACAAAAAGTTGTTGCGTCCAGTTGGGCTCTAAATTACTCATAGATTTGGATTTGAAGTCATTTTTTTTTAAATCAAGCAGTAAGTTTGTTTTTGCGAGAGCATTAAGCAAGGGCACGCTCTCAAAACTAACACCATTCTGTAAAAAGACCATTGATTGTGAATACATATTGGTTATATCCATAAGAAATCACATAAAAAAAATTAAAAAAAGAATTATTACATTATTTTTCAGTGGGCTTAAACTCTTCTGTATTATGTATCTGTTTTTATTTGCAATATGCATATCAAATTGTCATTCTTTACTCCAAAACGTTATATAAAATAAAGTCCAGTCAAAGAAACATGTTTGTTATATTAAAAGATTACTTCAAACCTAAATCTACCAGAAATTACTATAAAATTGGAATAAAATGTGATTGAGTGTTCATTCAAGGACATCACATGGCTTAGAATCAAATCAAATCATAATTTCTTCCTATAATTTCTGCTCTCAGTTACTTCATGTGGGTAGTGGCAATGTGTTCCTGGCTATTTAGGAAGTCGTGCTTAAATCTGACCCAACAGAACCTAAACCAGCTGAGCTGCATTCATGATAATAGTAAAAACCAGATGTCATTTCATTAGGAATACAGTCCAGCAGTGGTGTGGTTTCACACGTTTCACCTAAACGCCGCAAAAATGCTACCGTGCATCAAAGAAGAAAACACTACAAACCATTTTGGAGACCCAGTGTCACTGTGGAGATTTAATATTTTATTCAGTAGGAGAAAAACATGTTAAAATAATAATAATAAAAATAATAACACCTTCTGTTCTATTAGCAGAAGCATAAAGTTTGTGGAGTGTCACTGGGACTCTAAATCGAAATCTTTCAGTCAAATGAGACAAAGATGAAGCTTTTTTGGCAACGAACACTCCCACTGGGTTCGCCATGAAATAAAAGATAAATACTGTAAAGCACGGTAGCTAATCTGTGATGCTGTGGGCTTTCTCTTCTAAGGCTGCGGTTCACAGAGGTGTCACGCTCTGGATTCTCTTCGTTGTTTTCTAGACGCCTGCTGTAAAAATGAAGAAGTAGTATGCGTTCTGATTAAGTCAGAACGCATATTTTCTATTTAAGGTTCTAGAATAGAAGAAAAAAAAAAGAGAACAAATTCATTCTCTCAAAATAAACGTAAAATGCAGCATCATTACAGAGCTAAACAAATGAGAGAACAAGAAAGATGTTTATCATGCCTCTGGTATAATTCTGTTGCAAAACGTCTATGCAGAGAAAACACAAAAACTGGTAAAACTAGCTATTTTAATTACCTTATTATTAAATAAAACATTGATCAATTTGTTCTTATTTTTGGTCATTGAGAGCCACTGTGAAGGGCCTTAAGGGCCACATGCAACTCCTGAGGTCAGACTTTTGTATCTGCTCAAAAATACAATTTGTGATTGTGATCTCATGAAAACTGTAAATATTTGAGAAGATGTGTGAAATCAGGTAGAATAAATAATCCTGCAGACACTCGTACTGCTGCTTCATGCAACCCAGAGAGCCTGAAAAGGTCTACTTTACTATGGGAAGAACGTTGACGGCACAAAAACACAAAAACATGTAGAAAAGAGCGAGCTCCATGAACAAAAGGAAAGAAAATCTCTTACTTGGACCGGAACCAGCAGCAGAGGAACCAGCAGGAGATACATGGTGCCACTGAAGAGGACGAGTCTACGCTGTCCCGTCTTCCAGGCAGTCAGGAGGAAATGAAAAGGGTAAAACAAACGGGGCGTGGAGCCGCTGGAAAATGGAGCCGTCGCAGTTGCAAGAGGGTTTATATGGACAGCAAGTGATTAAGCGGAAACCACCGTCGGAATTCCTGAGAAATTTGAGCAAATGCCTTCACTTCAGACGAGATTGCATCAACTTCCTTCGACTTACTCATGACCGATGAAACGTTTACCGAGAGTGTGCGACTCAAAAACAGCTTTTAAAGGTTTGGATAAAACTGAGCCAATCAACCATCGGTCATGGTCTGCTTGTTGTGCTGAAAATATGTTTTTATACAGATTTATTTTCTTCTGCCAAAGTTTGCCAGGTGTTTTGCTTTGGGATATTTTTAACACTGACATTACAGACCAATTAAATACCTTAGAATGTTACTGAAAAGTCAGAATAATCCAGGAAAGTGAACACTAAGAGAAACACAGTATATAGATTATTTATTAGCAGATGGACGTTTGTAAGTCTTCTTTTCTGTTAGGTCTGATGAATTTCCCCTTACAGCTAATGTAGACATGACATTTAAAATGACAATATACCATCTGACCATTACAAAAAATATATTTTTAAAATAAAAAAAAAGTGTGTTTCACACATGCTATTCTCAAACCGTTTCAACAGGACAAACAGGACTTGCAATTTCTTGAATTACAACTACTCCCTACTAATATAAAGAAGTGAACTAGTTCAGAAGAATTTTATTTAAGGGTACCAGAGTAAAAGGGACTGAATGGAAATCCAGATTATTCTTTTATTGGTGTTTTTAATTTTGCTCCCCCCCCCCAATAAAAACTACTCCCATTTGAGGTTTGCAACACGACAAAACGTGAAAGTGGTTTGGTTAGGTTATTTACTTATTTCAAACATACGCACATTCGCCACTCAGATACCGTAATATCATTTCTGTTTTATTTTTGTTTGAAAATTAGCTAGGTTGAAGTATTAACATATTTAATCCTGTCCCCTTTCTTTTATTTGCCTCTCCTTTTTTCCAGATTATCCTTTGTTTAACCGTGGATCACTACTTTTGTAAAGCACGGCACATCCTAAGTGATAGAAAATGTGCAAGTGTGGGTTAAACTGAGATGCGTTCAACCGGTTTTATTTCCTTTTCCAAGTAAGAGTCTGTTGAGACTCGTCCAACCTGGAAAATGGTCATCATGGCATTTGTGTTTCTAATAAGTCAGCACCTAATAACTGTCTGACACAGTGTTAGCAATAAATCATCTCATTACAAAAAAAGAACTGTGTTGTTTCTAACGACACATGAAGATGCCATGCCTTGTTTGACTGACACAACATGAGTTTAAACCATCAGAGCTCTTCGTTTCGAGCTTGTAACCGAATCCTGGATCTCAGGAACATCTGCATGCACACGGCCCATCAGGCTCCACATCTGGATCTGGTTGTTAGTTGAAGGATTTCTGATGTGGACCAGGTCTTCTGCTGCACGGAAGACCTGAGGTTATCAATACAGGAATGATGAGAATGTTCCTACACCCCCCACAACTCTTCTTCTACGTCTTTTGACATGTTTATATCCAGTGATGCTCCATTGGAGATAACAGCGTGCGTGACTGTCGAGATTTATCGTACGGTTTGCGTGAGTGTACACATTGTTCCCTCTTTCCGCTTTCATGTTTCTAAGGACGAACTCAGATGAGCATAAGTGCTGCTTACTGGATAATTGGACTGACTTGTTGTTGAAGTCAAGTCAGTAAAGACAAAAACAAAGATGGAAGCAGCGCGCCATCTGATCACAATCACCGTTAATTCTACTGTTGAGTCAGCTGAGCGCTCATTACACAAAATCTGCGCTAGTAAAAAATTTATTGCCACAAGCCTGGACATGTTCTTGCCTGCCCTGACTTTGGGAGGCAAACAAACAAAAAAAAAGAAAGAGTAACCAGTTTCTCAAATCTTGCTTGAATCAAAAAGGTTTTGGAGAAGCAATGATTTAAACAAGGAGTCTTTTGAAGACTGTTTCAAGTCCGTCCTGTTTAACAGTTTTGTATTTTTACCAGACGGATGTGATGATCAACATCATCACATGTTGATGTTGAGAGCAGTACCTCTCTCAGTGTCCTGAGAGAGGTACTGCTTGCTCACAGTTTGTGGTCCTGTTGACATTTTCTGACGACTTGGCATTTGAGCATGGTGCAATCTCACACAGGGAAGGAGTGTGTTTTGTTGCCAGACCAGTGGACCGGGTCTACTCACAGCGCAAATTAGTTTACAGGGTTTTTTTTCCATGGCAGTCGGCCCTGAAGTTCCCATCTCAGGTTTTGTTACTTGGAAACGACTCGCTGGTGCCGTGAAAAAGTCTGCAGGCTGATGGTGTGGCAGGGATGCCATCGTTTC
Source organism: Girardinus metallicus (assembly GCA_903067095.1). Lineage (NCBI taxonomy): Eukaryota > Metazoa > Chordata > Actinopteri > Cyprinodontiformes > Poeciliidae > Girardinus > Girardinus metallicus. Next base: position 11,515 of record CAEGAE010019178.1, on the reverse strand, counting down.
TCTGATTTTACTTTTTATAGGTTTATGTTTGAGTAGAATGAACATTGTTCTTTTATTCTATGAACTGCTGACAACATGTCTCTGAAATTCCAAGCAAAAATTTTGTTTTTATCTGCAGAAAACGAGAAATGATCAACACAGCGAAAAAGATGCAGTGCGTTCAGACGTCAGACAATGCACAAAGCAAGTTCATATTCATTTAGGAACAACAATATTAATGTTTTAAGTCAGGAAGAGTTCAGAAATCAGTTTTCGTTGGAATAACCATGAGGTTTTCAATGGAGTTCAGTGCAGTGGATTCTTAATTTTTTCCAGAGCTGTACACTTTACTTCTATCACAATCATATAGTTTTAGTCACTTATCATTGAAACTTTTAAGAAATTAGAAATAATTTGCTTATTAGAACAAACATGAAACATAATGGGGCCCGTAGTTTCTTTTCATACAACTAAACGTTTCTGCTCCAGAGGTCGAAGTTTGTGTGATAAACATATCATGTTAGTTCGGCAGCTTTTTCTGCGTCCACTTAAGTTGCTTCAGCTCTCGCAGCTTTTCTGGGTCAGACCCGCCAAGTTCACATATCCACTCACTTTTTCCCCAACTCCGCTCAGCTGAAATGGGAAAATTTGTAGAAGTTAAATGTAGAAAAAATCCAGGGGAATGACAATTATTGAAAAATCCCTTATTGCTTGGAGGGGGGGAATGGAAAAAGAACGTATTTAATGATCAAATTCTAGCCCATTTCAGATTACTATGAATCATTAAAAAAGTCTTCATAGTCTTCTGAAAAGACACTTCCTTATTCTTCACCCACGTAGCAGGGAATCTCCTTCCTGACCTCCATCTACGCCGGAGAAGCAGCACCCTTACAATATGCAGTTTACAATGTGTTTCCACTGACAACATAATCGCGCAAATTGTAAATACCAAACATGCCAAATAAAAAACAAACAAACAAAAAAAAAAAGTATTTTTTATTAGAAGTTTTTTGTGTAAGGATGAGATTTTCGGCTGCATTTAAATTTGTGTATTTTGCAAAAAAAAAAAAAAGCGATGGAAGCTTTTTTCACGTCGCACAAGTCATGTGATCAACAACCGGTTGTTACTACTGGCGGAAAAGACGAAGAAGACAACAGGAAGTGGTTTTTGAACTGATTCTTACACTTTAAAACAAAATAACACAAATCCAGATTAGACTTAATTCTGGACATTTATTTGTAGTTATGATGGTTTACAGAGTAATTTTCAATTTTCTGAATAGCCCTAAAACAAGACACACAAATATATTATTAGGTATATAAGTGAATCACACATCTTGTCAAGAGTGTCTAAATTGTGGATTACACCTTTAATGATAGTGTTGGTGCAAAACAAACCTTTTACCTTCAGTCAACACTTTATCTAAATTGTAATCCATCCAGAATTGTTTTAATATATGGGTAAAAACGATCCAGAACCTCCAACAGCTAGATAGAAACAATAAATAAGTGAAAATTGTTTGTTTGTAATCTCCATGGGTTCTTCATTTTAACAGCCATAGCAGTCGTATGACATAAGCAACACTTTTAGTGATAAACAGATGACTGTAAGACGTCGTCTTCAACATTTCTGCTGACTTCAGCAGAATTTCTCGTGATTCACTGCCAATAAAAATATTGAAGTGTGAAGATACACGTACAGCGTTGTGACCGATAACACGTCTGCAGTTGATATCTCAGCCCTGGGTTCATCTAATTATTAATAATATGTGTAACTGCAAATCAATAAGGGATTACTTATTCCATAAACATTTACTGTTTAAGTGAAATACTGTTGAGATTTCATTCATTACGGTGGGAATTTATGGATAACACACATGCAAACCAGGACAACACGAATTAGCGTTTAAAGTCTTACCTAGTTGACATTCAAACATCTGTGTGTGAAGTCAACACATCAGTCTGAGAAAGAGTCGCGACGTTAAAGTAAAGATTACCAAACTGTTCAGTGAAAATCTATCTGGCTATGTTTCACTTCTCCATGGAGTATGCTCTCTTCATCAGTGGAGGAGGGGTCTTCCCCGCCTCGTAGAAAGACTCAGGAGGCGGTGAGCTCAAGCAGCACCAGTCCGGGATGCGTCCAGTCTGGCTGTAGTAATCCCGGGACACCGACCTGCTGCCCAGAATGTCCTGAAGGGCCCCAAAGATGGCGCCTGGGAGGTCAGGGGAAATTCAAAACAAAAGTTTAGAGAGGGAACAACAGATGCTGAAAAGGACGCATTTGAAGCTCTGAAAAATAGCTGGCTGAGTCGTTTCTCCTAAGTGCTGATTTTGAAGAAATATTTTATCCACACAGCCATTTTTTATTTTATTTTTTTTCCTCAATCTGCTCACTCAGAGAGTCAGCAGGAAAACACACTGAAAATGCTTTTTTGCAGAGTACCTCCGAGCCAGGCGGTGCAGTTGGGCTTCGCCGGTGGGGAGTGGATGCGGAAGTTCTTGCTAGCCAGCACGTCGCTGTACTTGGGTTTCTCCACCAGGAGGCGTATCTCAGCCAGCAGGCGGTGCAGGAAGCCGGGAAGCATGGCCGTGCCTCCGATCACCACCAGGTTCTCGGAAAGCACTTTACGCGTGTCAATGGGGCACTGAGAACAAAAACGAAGAAGATTTCCACAGGCTACAGACAAATAAAAATAAAAACTACAACATCTGTTTGATACGCTGCACTTATTAAATGACAGCGTACCTTCACTAGAGCGTCGAGGATCAGCGTCGCCACACTTTTCTCCTCGTTGTCCTGCTCAAACAGGATCTCCATCACCGAGTCCCTGCAAGACCGAACAAAATAACTCCGTTAACAAAATAGAGGTGCAGGGAAAGAATGGATTCTATGAAAAATAATTTCTAGTCCTGGGAATTATGAATCAACTGAAAACACTCAAAACCCAATTTTATCTCGCTGCGTGTTTTTTGTAAAATTGTATTTTGAATTATTCTTTGATATTTTATTCCTAATTTAAGGAAAAACCAAACAGCCAAGCCAACCCAATACTGGCAATTTAAGTTACTGAATTTTATGCACAAACCTATTTTTGTTTAAATATAAGCTAATGAAACCTTTCATAATTGTTTTAAATAAATGTTGCATTTATTTAGTCTTGTCCTCTTGTCAGTCACATTAAAATTAAACCATAATTTCTAGACTAAATATAAAATATTGGTTTCCGAATTAAAAAATTGTTTCTGAATCGAATCTTGATCCTAAAAATCAGGATCAAATCGTTAAGACACTGAAATCGTTAGATGAAAGTTTTGCATCTCTAAAACTAAAACGACACGGTGCAGACAGTAACTTACATGTTCTTCAGTGAGAAATACCACAAGAACTTGCTTAAGTTGTTATAAAACGGCAAAAACTGAAACCAGATGAAAAGATCTTAAGATTACCGAATAGATCCTTGAACATGCAGGATCTTCTCTCCATCCAGAGGATAGTCGACATCCGGAGGAGGGGCTGGACGCTGCAAAGACACACAAGTTACACAGATTTCAGTACGACCTCAAAGCATGCTACTTGATTGTTGGTTATTTTGGGCCCTTGTAGTTTTGGTCCTTTTGCATTCAATCTTTCTGAGGAACCAAAACAGTAAAATGAAACCAGCGCGGCAAACACTCCTCTCACCTCAGCCGTACCGTCCAGGTTAAATTTGGCCTCCTGGATCTTGAGGCCTCTCTGCAAATCGCTGACGAAACATGTTCTGGCTGCAAGACACAGAGCAGCACACAAAAATCAATACACCGAGGCGTTACTTGCAGACAGGCTAGGCCACCTATTAGCAAAAAATGTGAAGCGTATTAAGCAGAAACAATGTCTTAATACCAATATGATCTGTATAAACCACACAATGATAGAATTGCGGCAGTAGCAATGCCTCGATGTTGAGTTATTCTGATTTTTTGGCTGAAATATTATGTCTCCTGTAGTTGGTCAATGATCTTTATTAAGGAAAAGTAGAAAGTGCCAATTAAACTCACCCTTTATGTCCTCCACTGTTTCTTCTGGGATGGTTCCTGAGGAAAAGATAGAAATGCGTCACTTTTTATTGCATCACTAATTTAAATCTACGACGTGAATCTAAAATGACACTGCTGCAGAGATTAATTATAACTACTTGGTGTTATATTTAATTAGGATTCAAACACAGCTGGGACTGCTGCCATTTCCTAAATAGCAGCAGATGGACAACAGAGTACGTGTCAGTCTTTATTTTTATAATAATAATAATAGAAAAGGATCATTACATTTATTCGAGATCTGTTGCGATTTCCGCAAAGACTTAGGAAATTATTCAGCATGCTACATTTGTTTTCTTTTGTTTTTTAACTATTATTGATTTGAACAATACAGTTTGGTTACCTTTGCTAAGAAAAACTGAAGAGGAAACGCTTACACAAACTTTATGAATGCATAATTTAAAAACAGAGAAAGGGATTCACGAGGACGTTGAGCGGAAACAAGCCCTTCGTATGAATAGTGAATGATGCATTATGGGTCGCAGACACTTTTAATCTAAGCTGCCTGTCGTTACCGATGACGGCCGGTACGCTCTGCCCAGTGATGGTGTCTGTGTCCACGGTGCACTGCTCCACGAGAAATCCGTTCAATTCTCTGAAATAAGAAAACACAACGGACGCAACAAACAATGCCATTTTAAATTAACCCCGACAGGCAAAACCGCCACAGTGAAGTAAGTGCAAAATAAAATATTAACAGGCAATGAGGTACTGACTTATGAATGGCTTTCCCTCCAAGAGGCAGAGCCTCCCAGGCCGGGAGGATCGGAGTACACTCATAAATCTAATGCAGCAAAGTTAAGGTTGTTATCAGGAAAGCACCACTAGTAAATCTTGGTTATTGAGAACAGTGCAACCTTATACACGAAAGAAACAGAGGAAATAAATTAATCCCAACCTTCATGCTTACAATGAAAATGCTGCTGAAATGTGGTGAAGAACGGAAGCAGAATATTGTTTAATGTTACAATTAAGTGCTATTTCATCAAATTTAATTGTCAAAGTGTAAAGCTAATCTGGATTTATGCTAAATGATCTACTGACATGATACATTTTGCTGGACGATAATCAACAATATTATCGTTTATCGTACTTATGGCGATAAACGATAATATTGGTGTTTTGAGACCATTTTCAAGTAGTATATTGATAACAATGCGAGTTTGCTCTTTCAAAAACGGCTAAACTTTAACTTAGTGGAAAAAAAAGAAAAAGAAAAACTCAACACTGTAAGGTGTTTTAAATATCCAAAATAAAACACAATCAGAAACAATGAATTGAATGTCTATGAAAGCAAAATTCACCTTAAAAAAATGAATCATCAGAATGGAAATTTCACATGTTAATTTTAAATTAACATGTGATTAACTGACTAATCCTTATTGCGACAAGATTACTAACAATCTCTTAACAAATATCAAAAATCCCATTGTTTCCCTTTAAACAAACTGCATAAACATCACTTTACAGTCTTGTCGTTTGTTGTTTAGGATTATTCAATAACACCAAAAATAAATAAAAGGATACAGGCAGCACGAATGTCTCTGTGTATCCACAGTCCATCACCAGGGCAGAGTTGATGCCTAAAGTCATGACGGCCATAAGGTGACTGGGAGCGAACAGCACAGAGGGCACCTGGATTAAAAACAAAAAGGAAAATTAACTGTCGAGCCAAAGCGTTAAACCCGAGTCCAAATGTCTGCAACTCAGAAGCATCGGATATGTTTTCACTCCATTCATTACAAGCGACCTTTGTGAAGCAGAGAGACTGGACAATCACATGTACAATCCTAAACTGTTACACTAAGCATTTGTAACAACAATGGTTGCGGTACCTCAAACTGTTTGAAGAAGACCTTGGTGAGCGTCTCCCTGAAGTGAGATGGGCAGAGGATGGACTCGATGATCACCACTCTTCGGTCGCGAGGGTTCACCAAGAGGTGCCTGATGAGGGACAGATTCTAATTCGATGAGGATGTTACAATGCATCATCACTGCTGGGAATCACCTGTGGTGTTTGGTTACTGTAACTACACAACAGTTTTCAAATAAGCACACTCGTTGCAGGAAAAGGACGTCACCTGAAGTACAATATGTGGATAAACTCTTTGAGGATGGCATAAAGCTCTTCTGTGTTGATGTTGTACTGGACCACTTTGGTGGCCTGCATGAGACAGCACATAACATTAGGACATGTATGTTGCTAACCCGCACACTGATTAGTTACAGTAAATCATGGAGAGTTACCTGCTGTTGTCCCGGTTTCCGGATCTCGCTCGGAATTATGAACCTGGGCCCCGTTTCCCCTGCAAATCCGCATCTGCAAGGAACAAATTATTTCAACAGAGCTGGTACGTTTGTTTATAAATATGAGAAATTTTGGAAGATTTACAACTAAGCCTTCTTTTGACTTCAATATGGCACAAATCTTCTGCCACTCGTTGCAAAGATGTAGATAAAAAAAATCTTAAAATACATTTTCTTGCAGTAGAATAATCTCACACTACAACAATTCAGAAAGATTTGCTCACTGCCTTAACCTATCATACTATTATCATGATTGAAAATAATGAAGTAATCTTTGTCCACAATTTTTAAAGTACTGCGTGCACCCAGTGACAAAAAATACATATTTAAATGGGAGTTGAACATTATCAAATAAATACAAAATACCAAGTACAATACTAATTTTAAAGTATCTGCTATCAACAAATTGTCACTAGGTCTCTGTGCCCCATGTTGTTGCAGTCACAAAGGAAATCATTGTATAAAAGAGGAGAGCAGCCCGCTTGATCTGCATGTGACTTCAAGTCAGTTTCTCTGCTAAATAAATGTGAGAATAACATTTTTGGGGCGCTGTGTTAGCTTAGGTTAATTGGAAAAACTGACAGTACATTACGGAGCTTGCACATTTACAACATACATAATTAAAAACGTTTCGGACAACATTCCATGTTAGCTAAACAAAACAGATAGCATTTTGAAGGGTTTTTTTTTTTCTGCTTACTTATAATTCCACTTTGCTTTTGCTAAAATTGTCAGCTACCGCTACGGTAGCATTAGCTAATATGCTTAGCATATTAGAAGAACTCACTACCTTGTAACTTGAACGTGTACGACCCGGTTCCACTGTTAGCCACAAACTTTTAAATTCAGCTTATCTTTGATACATCGTAATAACGAGAGAATCAACAATATGGGCGAAAAAAGCTACATGTTAGCATGCTAACCTGGTATGGGTAGCCTGTTTTGCTAACAGCGCATACTCACTTTGTGTATGCTGCTCCTAAATCAATTACAATGGCAGTCTTCTCTCCTCCACTTCCCAACCCATCAAATATTGGCATTTTACTATTTTAATTCAGAAAATGGTTTTAGCTATTAACGCTAACAGTCACGGCTTTGCATCGCATAATAGAAAACTTGTTGTCTTCCTCTTAGCCGGGGCTGCCTCTTCACAGACCGGAGGGGTTGCAAGTAAAACGCCCAATTGGGAGACAGAAACTCACAAACCTGCTCGAGTCAGGGCAAATTTTATGTCCAGTAATGTCACTTTATAATAGCATTGTTCGGTTTATAAAGTGCCATCCAAAAAAAGAGAATACATTACAGATTTAAACTTAAAAAGCAAATCCTACATGATAAATCTCTAGTTTCCACGAAGCACTGAAACGCATCTGTTGTCTTGGCAACGTTCCTCTTCTACAATCTGTCGGAAAAAAAAAAGAAAGAAAGAAAGTACTGTGGCGAATACAATGTATATATTTCACACCCGAATGTATGCTCTTATTGTGAAGGGGAGAAGGTGAGGTGAGAGGACACCAACGGTTGTCCTTCACTCTACTTTTGGTTTTGGTTGGAAGACATTGAGAATAAAACAAGACTCAAATTACTTTTTCGTCTTTTTCTGCTGACTTCCACAGTACTATTGATTCCTTTTCCCTGATGACTATTATTTCCATGAAAACGGATTTAGAGATGTAATTAAGATGTAGTGCTGGGATCAGCAGAAACACCTCCACACCTTAAATATGTCGACTTATTTTGCTACGTCACCTGTTTAGTGTCCTGGTCACAGCTGACCTCATTTCCGCAGACACAAACACAGCTACTTATTATCATTTAACAGCTGCCAAAGCAAGTTTTATTTATTAACAAAACTTTTATCCAAAGTTCAAAATATTGAACTTTGGATAATTACTCAAATATTTGAGCAAGTTGATTGCATGTGCCATGACCTGCATAAAATCATGTTTATGTTGAAATCTATTTGTCAGCTTACAGTCAGGTCCAAAGAAATGACTAAAAAAGAATGTTAGTTATAGAATAGCCTTATCTTTTTATTTTTTTATTTTTTTATTTTTTACACATTTTGTCAAATTACAACCACAAACTTCTATGTTTTATTAGGACTTAGGGTCATATCGCATACACTGCTCTGATTGGATGTTTGGAGCGGCTGTCCAAAGTGTTTTACATGTTGCTAAGCTAAGCTTCTTTCCACGGTTGCCCCTGTATTTAGCTCCACAACTCTCAACACCTCTGTTGATAGGTCAATCCCGCGCAGCGTGATGCTGCCACCACCACCTGGAATTCGCCGTGGATGAGCTTGTCCGTTCAGCACCGCAGTCCGCCTGACGGGCGTATCGAAGAAGGACCACAAAATAAGGGAGATGTGCTCTCGAAGAATTAAGAAAAGACAATCAAAGACGCGTGTTTTTTTTGTTGTTTTTTTTTCCCCTCGCAGGTTGAAAGCATTTAGTGGCAGCAGCAGCACTCGAGAGGCAGACGGACAGAGCCAGTTGGTTTCCACTCTGCCAACACTGAATTCAGCGCCTGTTTTGGTAACGCAGCATCAATTTGGCATTCTCCTACACACCGCAAGAGAAACCTCGGCGGCGTCCATGCGCAAGAAGACCCACCATGAGCTCTGAAAGGTATTCTGGTTTCATTTTTTTTTTTAGCCCGGCACGCGACTCTCCACAAGCAGCTCGCGACGTTGAGGGTGTTGCGGTGTCAGGGGGTTGATTCTGAGCTGTTACACTGGAGAAATGTGACTCAGTACCGCAGTGGGGAATTTGTTTACAGTCCAGATGCTGGCGTGGTCATGTTGTCAGGTGGTGCGAGGTGGTCTGCACGCGCACACTGACAGGGCCGATCGATTATATTGATCGAATCGATTGCAAGGGCATGGAAAGTGGGTTTGATTGAAGCGTTGATCTTATGCTGCATCGAATGGGGGGGATATATATATTTATTCTTCTCTTGCTTGAGACAGCAGAAATGGGTGTCAACCTGTTATGTTATTATTGCACAAATCATGCAGGGTTAGCTTTTGCTTTTGGCATTGGGTGTATTTTTTTTTTTTAACATATTGCAATGATCTGCATCGAAGCATCTGAAGTGGATCCTATAGGAGAGGAAATGTGGTGCTATTTATAGCAGAAGTGAAGCGGGGCTGAGGATTGCTGTGTCAGATTTCTTCTCGTTTTCTCCATCTGTTTCCCACTTTCCCTCTTCTTCTTCCTATTCCTCCTTCTTATTCTCTTCTATTTTCGCTCACTCACACCCACCGCCACTACCTGGGCGAAGCCATGAATCTGCAGCCTCACAAAAAAAATAAATAAATAAATAAAAAAAATTAAGATTTCTACCTCATCGCACAAAAAATATTCAGCATTTTCTAAATAATCACAACTACTGAGAACTAAAACAACAACAAACAAAAAAATATGCTAATTAAATTGACTGTAGGTCTTGTGCTTTTCAAAAAGAGTTGTGATGACACGACACTGACATTCACTGTTGCAGTCTTTAGTCTAATTAAGAGAACAGAGAGCCGAATCCCTTCCCTAAATGTATAAACAAATCAATATTTTCGTGCTTAACGATTTTGAAGCAAAAGTATTTTATTATGGTGAATGTAGACGCAAAGAAATTTGGTAAAATGGCAGATTGTGTCACCTCATGACGGGTGAAAAGGCGACAGGTATGTATGCATCTCGACGACACAGGAGGGTGTTAACTTCCCCACTGGTTGGTTTTGCACAAAAAAAAAAGAAGAAGACTCATTCAGGGGCTAACTGAGTCATAAAGCAATTCAAGCCTGTTTGTTTTTATTCTTCTTGTTAAAGAACCTTCAAATGAAGTTTATTCTGCGTCCTAACTCCCTAACATGTTATGCCTCGTCATCCCTGGTTTGTGCTGGAGCCACATGTCTGCCTAGTAACACCACAAACGACCAGCAGACAGCCGTTCCTCCCGCCTCTCTCCAAGCCTGCCAGCATTTATTAAATCGCTGCTGTCTGTCAACAGGCGCTGAGAAGACACAGAGAAGATGATGTCCTTCATTCTCCAGGCGCTCCTCCTGGCAGAGGCCTGCCTCTATGTCTGCGGGGCCCCCACGCACGTCCCCGGCTTCAGCCGGATGCAGGGCAGCTCCTGCGAAGAGCACTGCGCAACAGGCCGGGTGGCGTCTGCCCCCTTGGAGAAAGAGCGTGTGACCAGCTTCATGCTGGATGTAGGCGCAGGAGGAGGGACTGGCCCACATGGAGGGCCGGAGGGGATAGGCCATGTGACGCAGGCGAGAAACGGGGTCAGCGCTCGTGGAAGATTTGGGTTGAGCAAGGCTGGTCGAAAGGAGACCGAGAGCCAACCTGAGGGGGAAGATGTAGATTTTGTAAAGGAGGACAAAACTGTGGGTCCAACAGATGGGAGACAACAGGTGGACACTGACATGAACACCCACACGCGGACTTCAGGTAGTTTCTGGGCCTCCATTGCGCCACAGACGGACTCTTCCTACAGCCGAAAGAGCAGACAGGGCGGAACAGACGCGATCAAGTCGTCCGCTTTTGATTCTTTACAGGATGGATACTCTGAAGCGACCTTGCAGTCTTCTCCAAAAACTCCCCTCTGGTCCCCAAAACCGGTCTCCCTTAGTCCAGTCCCTCCGTTGTTGCTGGTCACTCCTCGGACTTCCACACATCCGTCAGCGTGGGGCCACGACGGACCGACGAAATCAGATCTCCTTCTACCTGAAATCGGACCGCTGAACATGATGCCCAGAGACGACGGCCTGGAGAGTCTGTGGACCGAGGCAGCGAGACCTGCAGGAGGTAACTCTCCAAAAGTGATGCAAAAAAAAAAAAAAAAAGAAATTATTTCAATTTGGATCAGACTTTCTCTTTCCTTTTTAAAATCGCCTTCAAAGCTTCCATCTTCCAGTCGTTATCATTGAGAGAGGAGACATTTTCCAACTTGCTTCATTATTCATTATTCTCTGAGAAGTTTCATTAAAAACCGTGGCAGAAAAAAAAAAATAAAAAATAATAATATATATATATATATATATATAGATATATATATATATATAGATAGATATATATCTATCTATCTATCTATCTATCTATCTATCTATCTATCTATCTATCTATCTATCTATATATCTATCTATCTATCT